>OMNZ01089467.1:7133-31394 GCA_900303255.1 Lesueurigobius sanzi
GGGGGGGGGGGGGGGGGGGGGGGGGGTGGGGGATTGGGGTGCTGGTGTGTGTGTGTGAGGGGGGGGGGGTAGAAGGTATCCAGGTAACGCTAAACCGCAGCTACAAAGAAGGATCCGCTTAACTGGAAAATGACACTAGGGCTGCGGAGACGGGAGACAAATCAATCGCTCCTTTCTGTTCGGGGCCACCAAGGCGGAGTGGGACCGCGGTGTTGGTTTCACGAAAGCACAAGGTCCGTTTAGCCAAGACAACGTGTCAATAAAGCGTTTTTATGGATTAGCGCACACGGGCTCGGCTTCTGCTGCTGCTACGGAGGAGTTTTCAGAGCGCAGTGCATATCCGTGTCGAGAGTAGCACGAGCCAGACGCAGCGGGGATCAGCAAAGTGTGACTTATTTCACCACAAGAGCCAATTGTATTGTTTAGTTCTGCATGAAGGCCTCAAATTATCCCTGTAGCAAATGTTGGATTGTGGAGTACTGCTGTAAAGAGCTGGATTTGGCTTATTTCGCCAAACATAAGTTCTTGTTTTGAAAGTCTGCGAAGAGTCTGCAAAGTCTTGTGCGAGTCACCGGCGAGCCATGTTCAACAGCTTTACCCATCAGTCAGGAAGCTGGACCCTCTCCCTGCCCTCCCTCTGCTTTCACCTACATTCATAAACCCTGTTTTCTACTCTCTGTGTTAGGGCTGCACGACATGGACAAAAAGTCATAGCTCAATGTTTTTGGACTGAATGGCGATATACGATATTTTTTTAAACATAATAAAGCCAGTCTGTTCCACTAACGGAGCCATGGACCTGATTTATTATACGTATAAATTGTGCAGCCTTACTCTGTGTATTTTTTACATATTACTCTATATAAAGTCATAACTTATTGTTTGTATCCAGCAGGGTTCACATTAACACCAGCCAACTATCCAAATGGTGGTAGATTGTGGATGGGTTTCACAGTGATGTAGGGTTAGGGTTTGCGTTCCCATAACAAAGCTATTGCTTATTGGTGAATGTCCTCAAAATGGTGCCCATAACAGGAAAAAGTCCTGTGACTGAAAAAGTATGTATAAGCCCGAATTCCAGGTGTAGTGTACCCTGAATTTAGATCGCTTTCTGCCATCCATCCCTTTTTTTTCCGTCAAATCTTATCAACTGGACTGATGACATTTGAGAATCTGAACAGGCATCTATTCAAACCAATTTGGTTCAAGTTTATAGCAATACATTTAATATTACAAAGTTTACACCAACATTTTACAAACAACTTAATTGTGGCTAATTGGTTAGTAACTTTTGGATCAGACTAGTCACTGTGAGCAGCGAGCAAACCTTGAACTCATCTATATGAAGAACTGGGATGTTAAATGTGATTAGAAAGTTATGAATGAGCTTGCACACAACTAACAATTTAAAACTTTATAAACAATGAAAAAATAAATCTAATCAGCTATAGGGCCTTTGGGTGCCGTTCACCTTTCTCACAGTTTGTTATATTATCATTATATAGGTGAAGCTGACTGACCGCTGACTGCTTACTTTTTTCCCGAGGTGATCCCTGGACTCGCTGCCCCGACGTGAAGCGATAAACAAAAGATGCTCAGCTGCTCTGTAGTCGCTGGTGCGAATCCAGACGTTTGGCTCCGGGGCACAGAGGCACACTCTGATACTCAAAAACACCAATATTTGCTTCTCACGCAACAGGAGGACAGAGGATTTCACTTCAAAGTCACCGCTTAGCTCGAATTCCTGGCTGCCTCCGTGTTCCTCCTATTCTGGCACACAAAGGGACCGGTCAGTGGCTCTTTCGGAATCTTCAAGTAAGTTGGAGCAGTGGAACGCAGGCTGTTGTGACCATAGAAATGCCATTAGCTATCCGAGCCTGTTGCACCAAACACGTATGCAGCAGAGCGGGTGTGTACTTATGTTCCCCAGGCCCGGTGTTCCCCTACTTCTGTTGACAGGGGAACATAGGACCCGGGGAACATTGGTACCTCGTTTATTAAAAAGTCCCTATGTTTCCCGGTGCTGCCGCCTCCCCCATTTGAGGTTTGGGGGAACACCGGTACCGTGAAACAGCGGGACTTCAATAGACCAATTAATTTACTCTCTCTTCCTATTGGTGTATAACCCTAAACCCTAAACCTAACCCTAACCCCTAACCCATGTATGCGCAGCAAAAACAGGTCTGGCGCGGGAACACCGGGCCCGGGGAACACAGGGCTGACCCCACGCAGAGCTAGCTTAAACTGACCGGACTTGGCATAATCAAACATTCTCTCAACAATTAATATGAATGTTGAAGCCAGTCCCTGTATAAAAGTATGGCAAGGGAATTTATATCATTTCTGCATTGGCTTCAAATCCAACCCTCAAAAAACCAGAAAACGGATCCGAAATGATTTAGCATTTAGCTCAGACGCTACTTTTACACACTACTGTCCAATCTTAAGTAAAATTTCAAAAGGTCTGTTCACTCAGTCATTATTTCTAACTTTGCCATTACACAAATGTGGTCGATGGGTTGATATCAGCTGAAAACATCCCTGATTGTTCATAAATTGCGAAGTTTGAAGGCTAATGCTAACGGAATTGAACAGGCTTGCTAACTGCCCGTGCCCGTTAGCATTTCTCTGTCTTATTTCTATGATTGTGTGACTATTGAAACCGCAGTTTGGGCATCATCCGTTCAGCTCAATTCGTAGCGGCTGAAAACCAGGTTCCACATGAGAGTTCATAGGCGTGATGTAAAGTAATGAAGCCAGTGTCTGACAAACTGCGACTTCTCTGTCTGTGTGATCGGCGCCGCCCCCACGCTCTCAGGGGACATCATTTGCAGGAATCGCTCGTATTTAAGGTTTATGTCGGAAAACGCAGCGGGAACCGTCAGGCCTCCACAAAGAGGGGGCTCACACTGTCAACATGAAAAATCCGTTTGCATCCCTAACAAGGCTCATGTAGGAGGTAATGCCATCGTGTTGAATATTAGGGACAGTGTGTTTATCTGCGGTAAACACAGAAAAGTTTTCAATAAAAATAACACAAAGTATATGTTGTTGTTCGAGTTACTGCGTCTGTCAACTTGAATTATTTAGTAATTCCTTCATGAGATCTTGTGTCAGTCAAAATTACACACAAGTCACTCTCAATCGATCTATTTTTAGCACTTGGTTCTTCGTTTTTCTCTTAAGTTTCTGTGAGCACCTTTCCCAAAGAACTACTTTTGTGGTACTGACTTCCGGAGCACTTTATGTCTAGTTTTTCTCAAAATGTTTAGCACTTTTTGATGTCTATTATAAAGATATTTAATAAAACTATAGTTGATAGGACATGCTCATAGTACAATATTGGAATGAATGGCAAGCTGTGGCGGCCATGTTGTGATTGTCCTTTCAAACCTAGTGCAATGTAAACAAATATGAAGGACCACTTGTATGATGCTTTTTTATGTACAGTATATTTCTGTTCATTTCATTACTTTTTTTCTAAACATTGATTGGCCTAATGTCTAGTCGAGCAAGAAAATTTTAAAATAAAGTATTTTTTTTTTTTTTTATTGTTTTCTCATTTCATATCTTTCATGTCATAGTCTTTTCGAAGTAAGTAGTGCTATGAATACTAGAAAAGTACAGCAATAGCTTCCTATTCCCGCTTCTCTTCACATACAATACCACAGTGCTGAAAGAACAAAAAAGACCAATATTTAGCCAGTGAACTTGAGACAGTGATACTAAAGGTAGATGGTACAGTCCTCATTAGGGATGTCAATTACTTTTGAATATTTGAATTTAGGAAGAACAAATAAGAGTTAGAGAATTGATTGATAAGAAAATGAATACCTAGTAAAAATAGCCCAAATCTTCCAAGATATTTAACAATGATAAATATCTTGGACTAGCAGCTACTTAGGTCCCCGAGACTACCAGGGGCCCCCAAAACTGTCTACAGTACTTTCTTTTGCAAACATTGTCAGGCCAGAAGTGAGAGATTCACCATTGTATCTTATTTGTGCAGTATCTATCCAATAGCACACTGAGGGCCCCAAGACAGAATTGTGCTTAGGGCCCTGTAAAGGCTTGGGTCGGGCCCTGCTTATCACCAATACAACAATTTTTTCACACATTTTCTGTGTTAATTATGAAAACTATTCGCTATTAGCATTAGCATCACCGGCCAATCACAAGATGGCCGCCACGTTCGCCTCATCAAGTGCCATGTCCCAGTTTTATTAACTCTTTTCAGTGGCATTCTTGTCATTACTTCTCAAATATTAGAGCTCCTAGACTTGTTCAAATCAGCACCACAAAATGACTCTAAAGTTATACTTATTATTAAACTTTTTTGTTTTCTCCCAAACCGTTCATCCCCACATTTTTTCTTTGTATTATTTCCTTCCCTGTGCGGCAATAACATCTCAAGCGGCGGCATCAGGGGCCACAGCTCTAAATGCCTCTGTTTGCACTAGCATTATTGAGCGCAGTATTCAATAAGTCAAAGAATGTCCGTATCAGATGTTTTCGTTGGCTGGTCCTGGCATTCCCAGCATTCCAGCTCCTCCTCATGCACCTCGCCACAGTCTAAATAAATAATGCTCTGCCGCTGTCACAGACATCGAACCTGGCTCTCCGCGGTGTCCTCAGCCCCAGTGAACATCTCTGTTCTATTGTTAACATGAGGATTCGCCATTGTGGTTAGAAATGCGACGGGGCCCTTAGCTCACTATGACATCTTTGGTTTCCTCTTAAACAAAAACATGTATTTGCTGTATTAGGGTCGGTGCATGGGCTACTTCAACTCACAGTAGCTGTTGTTCATTCTTCAGCTTTTGTCACAGTGGATGCAAGTTGTATGAAATAAGGATTATTAATGAGGTAAGTCGGGGTAATATTCAATGTTACCTCAAAAGTGCTACAAATCTTCATACATTTTAGATTGTAATGTAAAATATTTACTTGGAACAGGTTTTCTCTGCAAATGAATATGGAAGTCACCGTACAAGAGCCAGTTCAAATGTTTACCCAATGTGATGAGTGTGTGATGTATGATTATAATATGTTGTAAAGTTTTGAACTTAAAATTGTTTTATTATCATCCATTACATAATGGGACACAGCTAGTCCTTCTGGTGTTATGATGTTACTGGTATACATTTCTAAGGAATATTTGATGAATAAATGTGTTAATTGAATGGACTTGTGCCTGGAGGTTACTGGCAGTGATTGGTATTTGCAATTATCATGATGCTAGGGGCTCCTTTGTCCTTTCTCCTACTAATCTTACTGTAACGTTATGCATAATGTAATTCAATTTACATAACAGAATATATTAAATCTGTATGGCTGTATGTATGTTCATCTGTTGTCTATAAGTGTTTTTGATTCGAAAGGGGGTAGGCACTAATAACCTACGGCTGCCTTAGGAGCAATGACGCTGGGGGAAGTACGGCACACTGAGCCCTATCCTCTTGTTCTTATTGTATAAATTATGTATATGACTGAATCCAGGGAATGATGCTGATTCGTGTGACATCCTTGTCACAAAATTTTTTGGTTTTAGTCCGTGAGGTGTAAAAACTGACCCCTTTGGAGATAGTGACTTGAGTAATTCTGAGTTTCTCCTATCTGACCACATGAGGGTCAAATCAGCAACATTTCCTGGATTGGGCCATATACTGTATTTTATCTTCTTCATCTGCTATTCACATCGTGTCCCCCTTTCTCTCTCTTGTTTCAGGAATCGCGGATGTAGACCCTTCCACCTGCCGCTAAAATGTGGACTTATGGATGGACACATTTTTTGTGTGTGAAAGAGTCCTATGGGACAAAGCTTTTTTTTTGTGATACTGGCCAATACATTGAATTGATTAATTGAAAAAATAAACACTTTCTGAACCCATGTTACGTGCACTTTTTAAACACATCTCTGAGAACTAACTACAAGAATCATGCATTTTACAACATGTTTGTAGATTTGGCAGGTTTGATCCATAATAAGACCCCACGAGACTCTTTACTATTCTCAGTCTTTGTGGTTTTCTAACTGCAATCCTTCAAATTTAATTTTTAAATAATTATTCAGGCCGAACCAAAGCGAACTGTCTCCTCCGCTCCCTCCCAGCTACATCTGCAGACCGTGCTTCACTCTAGAATAAAACATGATTTTATGATTTTGGGCTACTTTATTTCAAGTCCCAAAGAAATGTGTGTTGTTGGCGCCTGCCTCGAAAGGCTTGGTGAAAACATACTTATAACTCACCACAAAAGTTAATTATGGATAGAAGTACTGTATATTTGATCAGGTAGTAGAGATGTCAAGCTACTTTTTTTATCGTACACTGACCAACTATTGTGGAAAAATGGGTAAATATGCAATTAATGAAGGAAACCGAAAGAACAGACGTGGTAAAAAGTGGCCACAAAAGTCTGCACCTAGGGAATGTGTAATGTACAATAAAAGGCATAATATCATCTATGCCAATATGGATCTAATCTGCTCTGATCTCGTTGAAGGTTTAGCTGTCCATATTTCATATTTTATCAAATGTTAAGCTAAAATGTAAAATGTAATTACAGAAAAAGTGTCAAGTAGTTTAATTTTCTTGTTTTTACTATACATAAACGTTTGTGTAAGCTCTAAGTTGTAAACTCCAAAAGAGTTTTAGAAACGAAGAATCATTTCAATCTTTCGGGCTTCATCAGCAACAAATGATCTCTCATTGGCTGGCTGGAATTATACTGCTCTCTTAGGAAGAGTTATTCCTGGTTATTGATTCCAACCACCTTTATTATTGAGAGACCCCTGGGAATAAGCAGTTTTCACATTGCATCTGTGCATGTGTGGGTTAATCAAGTAAAAAAAAAAAAAAATCCCACCACCAAACAAACCACTAGAACAGGTAGCTAACCGTGAAGCGTAAGGCTTACAGGCATTGGTTCAAAGATTTTAAGCCTTAAGTTACTTGTACAATGACAGGTGCTTTTTGCTCTGATCGAATTTATAGACTTGAACTTTGGCAAAAGAAATTTCAAGGCTACTCCGAGACCGCCCAAAGACAAACCTCCTTTTATTCTTCATAATTACTTGACACAAAAGAAAGACCCAGGCAGACATAAAAGCGGGACCAAAATAGTACATTTCTTGCACATATTTGTTTTGTCAATACGAGCGATCGCGATGTCATCACGTCCGGGGTTTCGGTAGGCAACATGAATATTTTAAGTAAATAATAATAGTAAATAATAGTTCTATGATAGGCTTCCCTGGCATTGTATCTGATCTGTGATTTACATAAACAGCGCTACACGTCTGAATGCATCAGCTGTTGCCTACCATTCGCCCGAACATCCACTGAAAATTGTGAAAGAAAACAATAACAGCGGTCGCTCCTATATGTTGACACAGGGAACACATAGAGGCTCAGGGGCTGCTCTGTAGCAGTACACAGGACTCCGGAGTCTCACAGAAATCGTTTTTTTTGCTCGCTGTCACTTTTTATATCATTTAAAATCGTCAGGAATCTCTGAGAAAACTTTCCAAACATTGTTGATGTGAAATATAGTGGATAAATTGCTTCGAGTCAAATTAGCATTGATCCTAGGTGCGCCATCAGACCACTTCACTCACGTTAAGTCCTTAAATAGCCTAAATAAATACAATAAACATGCCCAAAACATATTAACTTAACTACTTTTAAAACTACAGCAATATTTTCCTGGCTACCATGGCAGTCAAGTGTGGCACAAAGGCATTCAGCACTAAATATCCCTGTGTGTCTCAGCCTGTTGTCGTACACAGTCCTCTTCATAACAGGCAATCCACGACTACAAAAACGCTTTAAATCATCAACTTTCCAGTCGTTGAAATGGTCAAAATCGTAGCTCTCTTCGTTGCTTTCAGCCGTCTTTGAATGATGCTTGGTAGCCAAAATATTCACCTCACCCATAATGTACCGCGCGGCCCGAGATGTGCAAAAACGCTTATGAAGATGGTTGGAACTAATAATCACTTAAAACCCTCCCATCAAGAACAGTACAAGTCCAGCCTGCTGCTAAGGGGTCATTACTTACTGATGAAGTCTTTCGAGACAAAGCGTCCTCTACACTAAAACCACCTCACGGCTTGAGTGCCTTTTCAACGATTTCACATTAATGACTTCTCTGTGTGTGAATATCTGACCACATCATAATATGCATTGTCCCTGACGTGGTGGCGTGTTCATTTCCTGCTGAACCCAGCCCGTGATTGGCCGTTTGCCGCTGCACTTGATGACTCTGTCCTCTGCGGCTCATGTGGACGTAAGGCGACGCTCCGCTGCTTTGTAATTGGACCTTCCTAAAACAATTTCAGAGCCGGCCGCTCATTAGAGAGAGCCTGCATTATTAAAGCTTTTATGGCTCATCATTCAGAATTGATTAACCTTTTGGTGGCAAACCAGCAGAGCCCCAAAGCACTCAGAGAACCTTAAAAAGGAGCAGCGGCAGCCTCTCCATCTCCTCTCCACCCCCTCCCTCTCTCTCTCTCCTTCCATCCTTCGGAGCCTGGGTAATGACTGAGTGTGAGGGGCGATGGGAGCGCAGGAGCAGCCTGTGAATGCAGATGGTGATCCATGTGATGAGGAATTCACACCTCCACTAATTACACCAAAGGAAGTGTCTGAGTGAGGCGGGAGCTGCGCAGTGCCCAGCGCTTATTGTTCCAGAAATCTAATTACCTCTCAGCTATGTCTAAATGAGTCTAAGTACAGACTGTAGAGGGGAGAGCGCGAGTTCTTCAGGCGAGAAGACCAGAGCATGGGAACAGGCAGCGTACAGAAGTGGATTCAGACAATAACGGACCACAACAAAGACGAGACTGGCCTCGCACCAGACACTGCTCGTATCCATTTGTATCCATTTATAGTTCTTTAGTGGAACCTAATGTATCCTCTAATTTAATGTTTCCCAAACAGGGGTGTGGAGATTATCGAGGTATAAGAGTACTGAACAGGGGATACTTGGAAAAACTTAAAATAAAGAAAAGGCAGAACTGAATATACTGTATGTTATAACTTTAGGAATATTTTGTAGGATGTTGAACATAAAGCAAATACTGTACATAAATAAGTAATATTAGGAAGTGACATAAAAGAAGGGGAAAAAAGCTAGGGATGACTAGGGACGTTATACTCAACGGTAAAGGCTGAAGACATGGCATCCAATGTTCCACTAAGTAGCTCGCCAAAGGATTCTCTACATTTCTACATGCATGATAAGTCAAATTTTTAGATGCATATTCTCTTTTTTTTAACATTTTGAACACACTCTCCAGACATTTAGGTAAAAGTAATAAAGAAAAGTGGAAAGTCAAGTCATTTTGTGAAATAGTGTTGAAATAACATCTTTGTTTAGAGGTTAATTCCACTCAAGTCGCATAGTTACACTTGTTTATTCGAAGCATAAGTAGCTCGCTGCCGTCATTGTTGCGTAAAAGTAGCTGCACTGTAAAAAAGGTTGGAGATCCCTGGACTAGTCTTTACATGTAAATCTACTGAATGTTCAGGAGATACAGTTCACATGTATGGATTTAAATATATTCAAACCATTAATTAAAAATCCTATATAAGACAAATGTATTCAGATAAAGCATGAAAGAAAGATCTGTGTAATAAGGCAACATACAGCAATATTAGAAGGTTAGATTGTGGCTTTTGAAACATTACAGTCAAATCATGAAACAGCCAGATATGCATCGTACAAATCCATCTCCATGCATTATGTCTACAGAGCAATCCATTTACACAGTATAGATTCTGATCCAGTTTGTGTATGCACAAGCAGCGAGACGGAGCAGATGGAGAGGGTGACACCGTCTAAAGAGCTGCTAACCCCAATAGCATTTCATTACAACCATCTCTGAATCACAAACAAAGCTCAAAGGGAACAGTTGAGCTACTGTCAAAGACTTTACATTGCACTGACGACATTAGCAAAACCAACACCTGCAACAAGCTGGGAAATCCTGACACCGACTTGGCTACGCCTGTGATTGCTACCACATCTAATGGCTACCCTTCCAGGTTAACTGACTCGTTGCAAATGTCAAACAGCTCTGGCATTAGACAAAACAGCGCAGGTTAAGAGTTCATTTTGGATTTCTCTGCTGGTCAGCGCGTTCCCGTCCTTGGTCGAAAGCGACGGACAGATTCTAGCACTTTCCTCTGTCAAGGACCACTCTATACATCATACTGTGTGCCCTGTCTGACACACTGTCTTCCGCCGCAGTTCGGAGCGCAACCACGGGAGGTTTTGTGCTGCACTAAGCAGAAAAAAATAGAGAAAGCTACTGTGGGACTTGTCTAACTCCGGAAAGAAAAGTGTTGTTTGAAACTGTAGGAACTGACTTCTCAGAGTTGAGATTTCAGTTGTTCAATCTGTTTTCTCTCTTCACGATATAATTCAATCCTACATAAATAAACCAGGTCATACTTTTGTCAACATTTCAAATAGTGTATGTTGTGGCTTTTGGTGCAACCCTTACTCGTGAAATTATGGAGGCAAATTGAGTTACGTAAAGTTTTACCAAAGCTAATGTAGATATGAGGCATTTGATAGAAGTCCTGGTGTTACTGTGATGTAACTTAATGAAGAAGAAAAAAACTAAACTTGTAACTAAATCAGGTAGAAAAGGTTTAAAGGTTAAAATGGAAGAAAATTAGGAAAACCAGGTACTGAATTTGTGAGGTTTTGTTTAAAGAGAGCCTAACGGAGCGTGCCAGAGGCTTTCTCCACCCACACCCAACATTTTAAAATAGCCCACGAAAGAGGCGTGGCTGGAGTCTTTGGGGTGACGTGTGGGGGGTGAGTGTGTGGGCGGCACGATAACAGCGAGTAAATACGGAGAACACTAAAGTAACATTCAATACAACTAATGCTAACAGATGGTCTATGCTAAATGCAGCTTATCTAACACCGACAACTAAATCTAAAACTACACTTTTGAACCACTAAGTCACTAAATAGTTATCTATACAACAAAAGGCTATGCAAAATATTCAAACTAAATGCTTTGTTTATGAATTGCAAACCGGAAAATCAATATAAAGATGCTCTCTCGCTATTCCAACTCCACTCACTAGGGGGCGTGTGCGAGATGCAGCAGGATCGGTGATGGATAATTCAAATGCAACACTCGTTTAACCTGAAGAGGGCGCCACACACACAGTTTTAGGCACAAAAGTAGTATTTTGAACGAGTTTAGACTGAAATCTCGAAATAATGTCAGTCAGGGACAAGTAGACAACACTATTAGACACCCAGTTAGACTAATGTGTGTAAATATATTGTAATAATTAAAAACATGATATAGAGAAAGAAAATGTCTATAATTTATTTACAGAGAAGATATTTACCATGCCGCCAGTTATTTATTACAGGCCCAGTAATTGCAGAGACATTAACCCTGACCCACATTAGCATTTCGCCTTAGCATTTTTGACACTTTTGAGCACCATAGAATCCCTTCGCCTCAATTTTTAAAGCACAAGGTCTTTACAAACTGTTACGACATCACATGAACACAACCTACTGTAAGCGAGTTTAAGTCCCCGAAGTATTATCTTCCCTCAGCCCCGGGAAGTGCCATGTTTGTACAATAACAATTTGCTTTGCATCTGAGGTCACCGAATCCTTGCATGCAGAGCGGAGCGTTTCGTGGATACTCGAGCGTGAAAGAGCAATCGTGTTAGATGGATCCATACAAATAATGAATAAAAAGCAGGGGGGATTGTCATCGCGCATTACGGCATTTTAATTACAGCCAATTTGCTTCCGACCTAGATGCAAATATTCCAGAGGCACTTAGGATTCCAGAGGGAGCCTGCGTCACAGCCAAGCTAGCGCTGTTTGCCACTTTACCACGGATGTAGTATATGATGTAAATCTAGTTGTATAGTGCACACCGGAAAGATACACAAGATAAAAGTCAATCACAATAGACAATGCCTTTCCCAGGATGTTCAGGCATAAATATTTAACTCAATACATTAAGCTGCAATAGACCCTACAAGCATCACAAAGCAAACCTTACAGGGCAAACTCTGGGCAGCTGCCTTTTAAACGAAAGCGCTAAAGTGAGATAATAAACAAAAGTTCCATTTAACATCTACAGTATTTGAACTGCTGACTCACCACACGCTAACACCAGTAGTTACCACGTTAACTTGCTTTATGTCATCAATCTTTCAAGCTATATATTTCAATCAAATTTGGACACTGTAGATGGATGCCAGTTACTTTGACATCCACAATTCATATAACAAAAGTGCTACCAAGAGAGAAGCAGAGCCAACAATATAATGGGACAAAGGACAAGGAAATTCGGAATTCGGGGACAGTAAACCAAGAAGTAGGGGCTTTTTTGCTTTCTCACATCATACTGAAGTCATTGGACTGCAGATATCAGTCGTCCATCGTTTCTGATAAGAAAACAGTGGCAAAACATATCCCAGCAGCATTACTTGACCGCTCTAAGGGAGACTTCAGGAAGCAAGCATTGAAAATGGTCAATAACACACCAGTCTGATGAACGAATTTAGGAAACAAAGCTTCAACTCAATGTGCGCAAAGCATAGACATACTCCCCAATTGAAGAACCATAAGAACTATGGGAGAACTGACTTGTCTTTCACAAAAGCTTCATCATAAGCACTCACAGCGACACCTTCCATGTCTAGAAATGAGTAGTTCCTACCTGCTTGCCCCGTGGCGATGCTGACCGCCGCGAACAGCCTCTGCGTTCGACTAAGGTCCGACACTCCGTTGACCGCCTCCACCTCCAGCGTGTAGTTGGCGTGCGCCAGGAGGTCCACGATGCCGACGTACGTATCCACCAGGCCGGACTGAGCGGGAGAGTAGCCCACGTTGGGTCCGCAGGGCACGCACTCCTCGGGCTCCCAGCTGCAGCGGCGGCAGATGACCCGGTACGTGACGTCGTTCCTTCCCCCGGTGTCGGCCGGCGGGTTCCACTCCAGGCTCACGGTGGTCTGGTTGATGTTGTAGACCAGGTTCTGCGGCGCCGACGGAGGTCCTGGGGAAACATCGTGGAAACATATTCTATTATTATGTGTCGTGAGCCTACAGTGGATGCAAAAGCAAGAGTGTTGGGCATTCACTGGTACATTTAACACATTTTACACAAAGCCCTGATGAAAACTGTAAGTTGAAACGCGTTGGCGAATTAAACTAAGAACCTTTGATGTATCCGAGTGCCTCTGACTCATTTCTTCGTACATATTTCACAATGTTCACAAGTTTTTTAAGAGCTTAGATTGGGGTCGGTAGCTACTGTTGAAGAAAAACGACTTCACCAATGCATGAATATCACTTACGTATGAGTGTATTTGCTTTGAAATGTTAAGGGCTCTGGCACTGGTCCAAATTACATCCTTGAATAGGATGCACTTACATTCTAGTATTTGATCATGTTAAATCTTAAATGAATGATCGTGGCCCATGGTCGAAGGACTATTTCTATCTTTTTTTCTCTCTGTGCCATCAGACAGAACACTAAAGAACTCTGTATCAGCATCATGCACACAAACTCCAGTTATTCACACTGTTCTGTTTGCATGTGGTTAGGTCCACACTCACATTTGCTGCTAATCTGTAAATCCATCCATTCACACGGTTGTTTTACTATTTTATATGAGTCTTTTCACTGACAATGGTAATAAAGTCTATTCTGGTCTGAAGGTCTGTTCTGATTTAAGTGACATATGCAAACCAAAAATGCCTGTAGTTTTTTTGGACGACTGTGTTGAAGTATGACTAAAGATATTATGAGACTAGAAAATACTAAGGATGCACCGATCCCATACTGGTATCGGATATCGGAGCTGATACCGGGAAAAATACAATACTGGGTATCGATTCCAAACATCCGATACTGAACCAATACTTTCACAAACTTAATATAAGTGAATAAGGACATGGTGTCTGTCATTTGAAAGCTCTAAATCTGTAGAATTCAGTTTTACATTTTGCAATACTACTTTTGATTGCTGCACAAAATACTGTAGTTTCAACCAATCAAGGCTGGAACAGAAACTATGACAGTCACACCTAAAGTGGTGAAATAGACTAAGATTTTAGTTTGAGAAATACTGTTGCAGAATTCCTGATATAACATACATTGCCCGGCCCAAAAAAAAAAGTCACCACCTGGAACTAAGCAAATTGGTCTGGCGTTGCTGCCGTTGCTCAGTTTCAGGTTCAGCAACAAAATGAGCTCAAAGAATGAGATCAGCTGGTTACATGAACATCCTGAATGGCCAAGTTATTCCATCAATGTACTCCTTCTTCCCTGATGGCATGGGCATATTCTAAAATAACAGTGCCAGGGTTCATTGTGCTCACATGGTGGAAGAGTGGTTCAGGGGCATGAGACATTTCCACACATGGATTGGCCGCCACACAGTCCATATCTTAACCGTGCTGAGAATCGTTGGGATGTGCTGGAGATGGCATTCATCATCAATACAAGATCTGATTTGATCCGTAATCAAAGCTGAAGGCAGTCCAAGGTGCGTGGGGCATTTCTTTTTGTCCGGGCAGTGTATTTGCAATGCTTTAATGATCAGGACACTATTGGAAGTGTTTATATTAATGTAACAAAAAACAATCACTTCTTCACTCAATGTGCAACCCAGTTTCTTTACATAAACAGCAAATATGTCATCCACAAATCTACTTTTGTGAAATTCTCCGGTATGGGTTGATATCGAGTATCTGTAGATACTCAAACCTCAAGTATTGGTATTGGAAGCAAAAAAGCTGGAACGGTGCATCTTTACAAAATACCCCTACGACTTAGTGATATCCCTGCAGTAGTTTCAAATAAATGCTAGTAATGGGCATAAATCTGCTCCTGTTGCCGCAGTGAAAAGGGAAATAGCTAAAACAGTGATTGTAATGTTGCAAACTAGCTAACCTGTGCAGAAAAGAGTTTCGAGAAAGCACGTCTGGACTTTCAAACACAACAGAGCTTAATGGATTACAATATATCATAGTGGAGCTCGCTATTTTAGTGTGGAAGAGAGAAACGGACTAAAGATATAGGATTACTGAAACATGCCGAAATTAGACACAAAAACAAAATTGGGGTTGTAGCAATAAAACCCTCACAGACTGTCAATTTCACAGAGGTTCTTTAATCATGTGCGTGGTGCAATACGATTGAAAGAAACCAAATGCATTTGATGCTGTAGACCAGGTCGCTCAGGGAGGTCCTGTCGAAGGTGGACACAGAGAGGAAGTGGGAATTACATAAGCAGTGCCAGGGAAAGTGACAGCCAAGAGTGCGCATTGACTGGATCTGCGCTTTCACTGTTCTCCCGGAGAAAAAAAAGGGAACACTATGGGACAAGCCAGCTCCAGCCTCGAGCCAAACACTGACACTCAATTATAATAAGACTCAGGTCCGCGGAAAAAAAGGCGGTAGGTACATGGGAAAGAGAAGCCGGAGCTGGCAGGTAGCAAGGTCAGAGACTGGAGTATGGGCAGCTTTTCAAAGGGACAATGTCAGTGCACAGCAGCAGGCGTTAAAACAGAGGCAGAACTCCAGGGGTGGGCGGAGCGGCCAAAATATTTACTCAATTATGGGTACAGTTACGACAAAACATACAGATTCAGGTAAGGAAGGTTTCACTTGGGCTTTTGGGAGAGTATAAAAGATTCTTCAGTCTTCATCTGTACTCTGTAGTTGAAGTGTCGGACGTTTTGATCTTAGTCCAAAGATCGTCTAGCCTGGCGAGCGCCAGACTAAATATCACAAGTGAATATTTAGTCTGGGAAACAACCGTTCATTTTCTCGTACGGGAGGTGTGGTTTACGATTGTCCTTAGCCGTTTATTGGCTGCTACGAATGTCCACAGCCAATCGTATCGAGTCCTGATGACGTATGTTGAGCGACAGAAAGTCGACGAGGAGTGAAAAAGCGTAGAAGAAGAAGAAGATAAAATCCTGTCGGAAGCGAGGCTAAAACATCTTTCTTCGTAATAAAATATTGTAAAGCCAAACGCTGTTCTTCTTTTAATATAAAATTTTGATTTATTTAGAACACAATCTAACGCTTGATCGAACGATAGCTTCGCGTCTGCTGCAGCAACTATAACTTCCGCGTTTTTTACGCGTCATCGGCTTGCCGTTCCTCCCCGTGTTGTGATTGGTCCCCAGATTCATGCGAAGATTTCGGTCTTCCTTTCCAGGCCGTCTCGCAGTTCGAATTGAAATTCGAGCGCGAGCAGCCTGGGTATTCCCAGGCTAAAGATCGTCATCAGTGAATAAAGACTTCAACGCGTTTGTGGGTCTCTTAAGAGCAAACCAGAAGGAGGCGTTAACCTCTATGTCCCTCCTCTCTTGGTACTAAAATAAAGACAAGATCCAAAACCACATACAGAGTAATGTAGTTTATACAATTCATTAACATCACATTGGAGAGACAAGACAATTACTTCATAAAAGACTTGGTCAACACCGAAGAGGGAATTCTAGTGGCCCTCAGTCAGCTGTGCATCTCCATCTGAAAGCCACCAAGCACTCATTTGAGGACAGTGAAGTTAAGGTTCCATCGAAAGAAAGTAGATGGTTTGAGAGAGGTGTCAAAGAGGCCATATTTGTTTAAAAAAAAAGAGAGAGAGAGAATCCATCCATGAATCGCAATGGAGGAGTTCGATTTACAGATCCAGTCTATAACAACATACTGAGACAGAAACCAGTTTACAACAACAACAAACAACCTTAGGCTGAAGCCATCTCAATGTCATGCTCTAATGAACCTGGACTTCTGGGCGGAGCAGGGCTATAGGGAAGTGTCAACAACCTTAGAACTTAGCCCAGGGTGAGATGATACAGAGGTAGCGAGCCCTATTAAGTATGGATAGGCTAAGATGTTTTCTAACCTTTAGTACCAAGAGAGGCGGGGCTTAGAGGTTAACTCCTCCTTCTGGTTTGCTCTTGAGAGACCCACAGTCGTGTTCAAGTCTTTATTCGCTGAGGAAGATCTTTGGACTAAGACCGAAACATCCGACGCTTCAACTACAGAGTACAGATGAAGACCGAAGAATCTTGGCCTACGATGGACAACTCCTGTACGACTGAGAACCTACACAAACTCATTATGAAGTTAGAATAAACATAGCCAGTGTTTTCAATAAAATATCACATAATCCTTTCAAGTTATTATAATGCGCTTACGAATACGCACCATCTGTTCACCAAATGAGTCATATCATGTACTTTTACTGTTAGTACTATTTAGATGTTCTATAATTTATACCATTTATACTGAAATAGAACGTGCCTTTTTTCAGGACAGGGACAAATAAACGTATAACCCAGTGAGAATTACAAGAAAAAAAAAAAAAGATATGTAAAAAGTGCCTAGTTGAAGTGTATGTAATTATGCTGGTTATTAAAGTGTATAGAATGAATAGGGAGTGATCAATCATCTTTGCCAGCGAGCTCATTAGAAACAATACTAACACAATTAATCATTATGACATACAGTCAAGAGTTAAGTTACGGTCCCGTCTGCAGACAACCTACAGGCTGAAGCCAAGTGAAACATCAGCATTAGCTCCAAAAACACGGGGCCAGAGGCAGGTCTGTACGTTTACACGTGTAGAAGTGCGTTAGTGGCTGTTTGAAGTTTAGGAGTTTCATCACGAGGTACTTCAACGCAGAGGTTACATTAACTGAAAATTACTGAATATTTTGAGTTTTGACAGAACATTTTGAAGGCTGTCTTTCATTTTGAAGGATTGAAAATCAAGCCATCGTCATCTTTTAGTTTTATACACGTCTTAACACACACAAAATATATTGCTCACAAATTATATTTAGGTTTGCATCCATTTATGCTGTAATCTGTGTTTTCTTACATGTGTAATACTAGGTATATAATGAGAAGTTAATTAATGAAGGATAAAATAGCTTATGACAGATTTTTTACAACCCTGTCTGTCAAAATGACCCCTAACGAAAGCACTGCTTCAACGTGTACTTGGTGGAGCAAAACATTGGGACAGTCTGAGGGAATCTAACAGTTGGAAATGCTGTTGTTGGTGTAGGAAAGACAAAGAGTTGACATTAATTTAAACTTTGGCTCAGTTTCTTTTTAATATCATTTCATTTAATATTGTGTATGATATTTTATAGTATTAGTAGCTATTCATTTGTAAATATCGTAATGTTCATGTTTCAACACTAAACCACACATTAAAGGCCCTATACCCAACTGTAATGGTTTTTTTGTTCATGTTTTGACTAAAAGTGTGGATCGACAATACCTTTTACTCAAAACCTGACGGAAAATACATTTTTACTGTCAAAACTTGACCAGAAAGGGATACAACCCTTTGTGTAGAAAATTGGGGTAGGCACTACTTTCTACATAAAGCACTACTTTCTACATAGTGTTGTGCATCACATAGTATACAGTCGTGCTCAAAGGTTCACATACCCTGACATTCTAGGGTATGTACACGTATGCATTCCATAGAATATGAACGAGAACGAGAACACAAAAACCTTTATTTCTCTCATGGTTAGTGGTCGCATGAAGCCATGTATTGTCAAAGAACCTGTTTGTTTACATTTTTCAACTAGAAACTAGCCAAATATCCCTGATCAAAAGTTTACATACAATATTTTCCTGGCAGTTGTTGAAGGTCGTGTAAACGTTAGATCAGGGACATTTGAGTAGTTTCTGTTTTGTTATGATTTCAAAAGAGTAAACTCAGTTCTTTGGCAATAATGAGTGGGAAAAATGATCTTTGTGTTATCATTCTTATGAAAAATGTCCAGAAGATTTAAAGGGTTTGTAAACTGATGAGCACAACTGTATGACCTAATGGGGGTTGTGAGGGGAAATGTTTAAAGAAACGGAGGCATTTTCAGTATTTTCTTTGTGTATGAATGTCCTACACTGGAAAAAATAAGAGAATTTACTTAAAAAGTGCTTGAATTAAAAGAATTTATGTTGATTTTTACAGAGTTTGGGCTTCTTGAAATACTACTGCCAATGGAACAAGCATTATTGCCTATGACATACCTACAATAAAGTTGTACACCTATAAAAATCTAAAATTGAAATTGAAAAACTGAATTGAAATCTATTTCAATTCAAGCAGTTTGAAGTCATTTTCCTTTCTGAGACATTTTTTTCCCAATGCATGTGTATGAATGATTCTCAAAATGATCTTGAGGGCCAAGGGTTCTCAGATAGAGGGCCAGATTTTGCCTCCTGGCCTTACGCTGCCTACCCATGCACTATAGGGCAAAAGGATCTCATAACAGTCCTTTTTAATTTACTTGAGTATTTTTCTGTCTTACTACTTATTAATTCCACCTGAGTCAGATTATTTGAAAGCATCGTTACTCTAGCTCAAGTATATTTCTCTGAGCATAAGGCCAATTATAATAAGTTAGTTGTTTCGAAGTTAGAAGTTGCTGAACGGCTCGGTGAATTGTGTTTGTTAAGGCTACACCATCTACAGCATCATTTACATTCAGGAGGCGCGTCTATAAAAGTGACGTTAATATCATTCCGACAGTGTGCGCGGCTAAAAGCCTTCAGGTCTAATAGCAGTGTTTACAGAAGCTTCGAGTTAAGCCACGAGTGTCGCGGCTGGTCACAGTGAGCAGACACAACACCTGATTAATGAGGACTCACAGGTCGGGACAGGGAGCCTTTTCTTATCCACGCTCAACTTATAGTCTGACTGCCAGTCCATGGGCACCTCGATCCTTTGGACTTGGAGTGTATTACGAACAATTTATAGGGAACAACAAAAAGAAAATCCATCCGTTTGAACATAAACTGATTAGGTGCAGTTATGTACTAATCCATACACACAGATAAAGCTTCGTAGTAACAATAGATTCTTTCCTGTCCACCATCTAGCAGTGTTTCTCAGTGGATGTTGCTTGGTTGTGTAAAACTGCTTATTGTCTAAAACAGTGGTGCCCAAAGTATTTTACATGGAGGGCCAAAATGGAAAAGCCTTAGTGAGCGAAGGGCCAGACTCAAAACTGTTTTTACATGAAGAAAGACCTAAGATTAAATTACCCTTAAGTACCTGTGCTATTGAGTAGGACATGCTGTTTAGGTCCTTAGTAACTAGTAATAATCTATTCAGTCAAATGAATCAAAGTACACTGCAAAAAATCTTTATAAGAAAAATGTTTTAAAAATGTCAATAGAAATGGATTTTTGTTCTTTTTTCAATTCAAATTAAATGTACAGTATTTCCTATTTGTATAACTGCAAAAGATATTTACTTTTATTTTATGCGCAATAAGATGTTTATTTTCTTATTCTAAATGCACAAAGACTTACTTCTTTGACAGACACATTTATTTACCGGCTCAAATGGAGGTCAAATTATCTTCTTTCAAGAAAATGTTCCTTATTTTTTGATTAGTCTTTGCAGTGTAGATTCTCCTTACAATCTCAGCACCATCTCAAGGGCCAAATGAAACCCCTTGGAGGGCCGAATTTGGCCCCCGGGCCCCACTGCTCTAAAACCAAAGTATGATATTTGCCCCATTTGAATCAAGCTGAAGGGCTAAAAGGCTGATGATCGAAACACGTCAATACAATTGTAAAGAAATGCATCATCTGAAAACAATGCAATGGGTTACGACCTACAACTTAAGAACAACTGATCTGAAGTAAATATTACAGATCTACAGTCTGTTGCTCTGCCATCTGAAGCAGTCACAATGTTGAGGCTGAATCAGGGCCATGAATAATTCACAGAAAATATATAATAGTCCAGGATTAGCCAGAGGGTCTGGATCTTCACAATTGAGCTCTGTTATCAGGTGGGAGGGTGAACTCGTTTTAAAGTTTGAAACGATTGGATCTGATTTTACCCAATCGCTAGCGTTGTGTCGTGACGTATGACGTCACCTACGACACCCGCCTCCCCCGCTCGCTGAATGGCTCGGATGAAGTTCTTCCGATGTATCGCGGCCACTGAGATCAGACCCAGACTGTAACGTGTAGGGACAACTGACCGGAATTTACGGAGAGCTTAGGCCAGGCAAGTCCAGGATGAATAAGAGTGAGCTTGTGTGTGCAATTGTGGGACATATATTCAAATCCATTTTTATTTTTTGACTAAAAATCAAATAATATATTTAATATATTTAAACTAAATACTTGGGTATGATCTTGGATAAACATCTGAAGTTTCAAAGTAAACCATGATTGTAAGAAGGTCAAATCCAACTCTTAACTGTTTCTGAGAGTTACCACACGGTGCTGCTGTATTGTATATGCAGCAATGGTCTTTTCACATCTGTCCTATTGCATCACAGCATGGTCTCAAACATCAGCTTCCACTCTGAAACCAGTAACCTCTCTGTATAAACATGGACAAGAAACCGATGAGATGACATCATTGAGATATCATCCAAAAGCACAAACTTTTTACTTTTTTTACTATTTTGAAATTGACTTTTAAATGCTTGTTCTCTGGGCTCATGGTGAGACGTCAGTCTGCTCTCAGAGCCTCCTCCAGGGCCTCAGCCAGTGGGGACTGTGTGCTCCCAAAGTTCACAACATCTTTTGGACAATTCAACTTCTCCTTCAAGGAGGTTAAACTGTGGAACTCTCTCCTCACTGGACTAAAACTGCAGACTAATATGAACATCTTCAACAGGGAGATCAAACAGTGGTTAAGATCGGGCCAGAATTGTTCTCATGTGTAAAATGTGCCTTGTTTCGATCGAAATGTATTTTATCTATTGTAATTTAAAAGCCACCTGTGGACTAGTGCAGAAAACTAGCAGATGTGCTATAACACTCTGGTTCGTCCATATTCAATAAATAAATAAATAAATAATACATATAAACAAACAAATTGCATAATTTCTTATTTGTACAGTCAAAGTTCTTACAAACTTTCAAGGATACAAAGATATACCTTTCAAGTTATTCTGCAGTTAAGTCTGTTGCTGAAAATATCAATAAAAAGGATCTGCAGTCATGATATGTTTTTTTGTAAAACTCTTAAAATGTCTCTGTTATGCATGTAGAGTTTTGAACCAACAGAGAGTAACCGTAGGCAAAAATTGTTTCGATCTTACTCCAGAGATCGTCATCTCTTTGGAGTAAGATCGAAACGTCCTACACTTCAACTACAGAGTACAGGTGAAGACTGAAGAATTTTTGCCTACGATGGACAACTCCTGTACGACTGACAACCTACACAGACAACAGAGAGTAAGTTTATAAGAAAGCTCCATCATAAAACCTAAATAATTACCAAAGGTCCAGCGACCCATTGCATAAAGCCATCTCCCTTTACGCACTGGAAGTATATAAACGCATCAATGCTGAACTCTGCCGGGCTTCGTGGGCTCGGCTTCTCTTTACGAGCTAATGTTTTACAGTGCGCGCAGACGGAGCAAATATAGCCGGTGATTCATGGGCTCTGACTCAGCCTCTGTTTACACGGCGCTGGCCAGAGTGTGAACGCGCAGCTGTGACGGATACCACCGGAGACTGGCCATGTCCGCCCAAAAATAACGCCCCCCGCGGTCCTGCCCTGGGACGCTAGGGTTTAACGTTAGCTAGAAACCCGCGCGATTTACGAGTCAGATTCGAGCCTCGGATTATCGCCGTATACCCGTTGCACACAATCTCGCTCGACAGACCGGTTTGGGGTTCCCAGGGCTCACGGGGACCACGGGCCGTTTCCCTTCGGTAATGGCAAACAGATTAGCACACCTCGTAAAAAGTGACGAACAAACGGCGGTAGTAATCTCTCAAACTTCAGACTGTTGGGTTTTATGGACCAGCTGTTGACATAAATAAACTCCCCCGGACGCAGTAAAGATTATATGACTTGTATTCTTCGTTTATGAATGTTTAAAAAGTGAGGCGAGTGCGCACGACCTGTGGGGATTGGTGGTTATTATTGAGAGAGGCGGTCAGGAATTTCAAGGCGAGACACTGTGGGGGGGGGATGACAGTGACTGATGAGAATTTGGAACTTTTGCTGTATAATACTGGCATAAATATGAGGAAATAGTGTATTGCAAGTTTTCCGTCATTCTATGTTTTGTTTATGTAAAAAAAATACCTACAGTATATCTCCTCCTACAGTATATTTTGGCAACAAAATCTAAGCAATGAATAATTGTTGTTGATTTTGTTGTAAACAAGGCTTTAAAGTTAATGTGGAAAAAGAGCAAAGGGCTATTTAGAAGAATCTAGAATATAAAAAAATATTTTGAGTTATGTCACGGTTTTTCCCCCTACATTATCCCATACGTGTTCATTCATAGTGTAATGCCTTCAATGTGAATTATACACATTGTTCAATGTAAATAGTCTTGAAAACAAAATAAAAAGTGACCCCAAACATTTGAGCGGTAGTGTGTATTCCATGTATTTTGCCACTGGCATCTCTCAGAAAGGATATTATCATATATTACAGCATCTTAGAGGTCGCTTTATGCACGCCATGTGGACACCAAATATATCAACTTTGTGAATGGATACTCAACACGTGGGAAACATTTCTGTGTTCTTCACTGAAATTACTAAACACAAATGTATGATTTAACTGTGCAAAAGTGAACTGACTCTTGATTCTAAATCAAAAATATTTGTTAGAAATTAAATATGTATCCAAAACTGTTCACTCCTGTCCCACTGACATTGCAGAATTCCTGATACATACAGTTGTGCTCATAAGTTTACATACCCTTTGAATCATTTTTCACAGAATATGAATGATAACACAAACATCTTTTTTTCCACTCATGGTTAGTGGTTGTGCAAAGCCATTTATTGTCAAAGAACTGAGTTTACTCTTTTGAAATCATAATGAAACAGAAACTACTTAAATGTCCCTGATCTAACCAGGGCCGCTGTTAGCCATTTTGGTGCCTTAAGCAAAAATGAAATAATAAAAAATAGAAAATACACAAAAATAATTGTAGAAATTGGTCTAATTGCCTGGGTTTAGATGCAATAATTGAATATTTTTTTTGTTTTATCTTAATAGTTAATGCCCCCCCAGTGCCCCCCAGAACCTGAGTTTCTCTGCTCCGCCCCTGCATTAAAGCCGCACTCCGCTCAGCTCACTCCACTTTTGCTTCCCTCTTTCTGTTCGTCTCTCACTCTGCGCGATGAGCACAGGCTTCAGAGAACACCACAGGCTTCAGAGAACACTACACAGCTGTTCTCAGCGTCTGAACCCGTGTTTTCTAATG
>OMNZ01089471.1:0-11018 GCA_900303255.1 Lesueurigobius sanzi
TGGCAGAGAGGAGCTAACAGAGAGGAGCTAACAGAGAGGAGAGGCCGAGGAGGATTTTTCTCTGAGGACGAGGAGGATTTGCTGTGAGGACGGGGAGGATTTACTGTGGGGACGAGGGGGATTTTTCTGTGAGGACGAGGAGGATTTTTCTGTGAGGACGAGGATGATTTTTCTGTGAGGACGAGGATTCACTGTGGGGGATGGATCAAGGGATGAACAGGCATGGCTGCTTCACAGGACTTCGTGGATGGACAACATGGCTACCTTGCAAGACTTCGTAGATAAACAAACATGGCTACCTCGGAGGACTTCGTAGATAAACAAACATGGCTACCTCGGAGGACTTCGTAGATAAACAAGCATGGCTACCTCGGAGGACTTCGTGGATAGACAAACATGGCTACCTCGTAGGACTTCGTAGATAATGCTGGTCAGGTTGGTCCACAATGGCGGCGCACGGAGTTGCAGCGGCTCAGGATCTACCCTCCATCTGATCTATGTAATTTCGTTGTACATTGTATAATGACAAATAAAGCGCTTCACTTCACTTCACTTCTTATCTTTTCAACATTGCATTCATGAGAAGTATTTAATTTTCATTTACAACTAAGTTATACTGCATATTTTGCCCTCACTTTAGATGAGCTCACTCAAAATACTTTACTAATGGTGAGTAGATGCTTAGTAACTAGTGTTTTTGTTTAATATATAATATAATAATAAGATGTTGATAATGATATTTACAGTGTTATGAGAAAGAAATGAGTCGACTGATAGTAATGGCTGAAGACAATAGGTAATGTATGAGTTATAATGAACATTTAACCATCACATTAGAATAGCTCACACAAAATACTTTACTAACAGCTTTATAAGCACATTTTTATTACCACTTTGATAAGTATTAACAAACTGTCTTGTTGGTCAACTAAGTAATTTATATAATACACATCTACAACTGAGTTACAATTCAAATTTAACATCACTTTAAAGTATTTACTAACTAATGCTTAATTAAAGCTTAGTGTAGCTTTAGTAATATAGTGTCAAAACGGCTTGTACATGATGATTTACAAATGCTTTACTAATGCTTAATATTACTGCCCTCTCACTAATAATATTAATAATAACAACATTCAAGTACAGACTACATAATGCAGTCCATGTGTGTGTCTGCTTAATTCAATTCAATTTTATTTTATTTGTATAGCCCAAAATCGCAACAAAGTGGCCTCACAGGGCTTCACAAGAAAAAGAAAGACAATTAGTGAATATTAATAGTGCTGGAGAATCCCCTGTCCTTAGACCCTCCTTCTTGGCAAAGAAAAACTCAAAAACCCTTTGGAGAAAGGAGGAACCACAGGGAGGTCCACATGAAGGGGAGGATCCTCTCCCCAGGATGGACAGGCTGGATGGGGGTGGTGCAGGCAGCCACGGCAACGCCTCCCATGATCCTTCCCATGATGGCTTTGCTTGGATATGAAGAAAGAGCAGGTATCGCACACCAAACAAGTATGAATGAGGTGCAAATGCGGAGGTCAAATTTCCAGAGAACAGAGAAGCATTGCACACTCAGTTTAGATGTCCAAAATCTTATTTATTCATGACGTTTCGGCCTTATGCCTTCATCAGATCATTTTTCTCTTTTCTTTGGACCACAAAATACAAAATGGTTGCCAGCCCAGGTGTTCATATGCCTCCAGATAAGTGGGACCTCCCATGACGCCGAAACGTCATGAATAAATAAGATTTTGGACACCTTAGCTTGGATATGAGCCACATTAGCTGTATAAAAGTTGGTCCATGGAGGCGGTGCTTGTCCACGCGTGGACGGATGATAAAGATGGCGTCCTGCGCTTTCAGCCTGGCTGCTTTTATTCCCCTGTTAAAGCCTCCTCTGTCTCTCTCCGCTGCCTTTTCACTTTTCAGAGTTTAATGGCTCAGGACTGTTCTTATAAACACTCACACTGTGGACTCTTCTCTGCTCCATGTGGCACACACTTCTGACATTTCAGCCCAGATTTTTGGGGGATAATTGGTGCCACAACATTAAACACTGTTAATATTAGCTTAGTGCAGTTTAAACTCCTGCTCACAACATTTGTCCTTGTTTATCCGCGGCGTCAGTTCAGGAACACTGCGTTGGAAGTGCCGCTGAAGGCGAGACACTAGAGGTGAAAGGAAAAATGGAATTGAATGATATAAATTTGAAACTTTTGCTGTATATTACTGACTATTACAGAGTAATATGTATTGCATTGTTTTTGTCATTGTATGTTTTCATATTAATTTAAGGCATTTTATGCATAAAAATGGCCAAAATTGCCTATAGTTTTGGCAACAAAATCTAAATAATGGAAACAACCAGGTTTCAATGTATGGTTTTATTTTGTTGATACATGTGCTACAATGTTTTGTTCTGAGGGGATTTTGGATATATTGTTAGAAAACCTCAAAGCACTACAGGAAAGCCTCAAATCAGCCATATCCCATAACTGTAGAGGGAGAACCACATTATGGACTGGGACAATGCCAGGGTCACCCATGCCCAATGTAACAAGTACCAGCACTGGATCAGAGAAGCCATCGAGATCAGGAAATGTGTACCAACATCTATGAACCGGGACGATGGAGCGTACACCCTTTCTCACACCTGGGACGCCGCTCTGGAGAAGGCAGCAGTCAGTAGGGGGCGCTAGCTTCCCTTGCTGACTGGAAAATCCATGTAAGCAGCCTCAGACACGTCACTTCACCATCACATGATGACGAAGACCACAGGAGTGGTTGAAACTAGTCAAGCAGGTAAACAAACCTCCTGTCTTACTAAAAGAACGCTAAAAACTGTTATATTTGGTAGTGATTGGAATGACAAACCTGCTATATTATTCTCATGGCTGAAAGTCCTTTACTGGCCAACATCACGCACATTTTGTATTATCCCTTCATAAAAAAATAATGGGACCTGCATATGTGCTGACAGAGAAGACATTGGACTTTGTGACAGTGTCTGTTTCATTATACTAGAAATCTGCATTAGTACCATAGAATTCTCAGCTACTCACAGTCTTGCATCTCAAACTAATATAAAAAAGAAAGTGAGGGGTTAAAAAACATGTAATAATCATCATTTGAGATGGAGTACTAAGACTTTAAGAGCTATTTTAAACTCAGTAATTCAGTCATAATTTGTGCTTAGAACCACACTTGCTTAATCAGTCTGTTTGTAATTATAATTATGTAAATACATCAACTCTGCTGCGAACTGCAAGACGTTTAATTGGAAATGTTTGTTCATGTTGCAAAGCAATTACTAACTTACTGTAACAAACATTAGGCTGTGTTCTAGTGACATCATAACATTCTCAAGAGTCTATACTTTAAAGCTGAGGTGGAGGGCAGCTGAACATTCCAAGATAGTAACTATATGGTAACAGTCAAAATGCAGATTTCTTGTCTTAGGCCCTCCCTATTGTTGCACTTCCACCTTGTGCCCCTCAATTGTGCATTACAGGAATGAGTTGTGTCGTGTGTCACAATTCTCGAGAGCAGTCTTTGGCCCCGCCCCCTTTGAACCCTTTGTCTGCACTTCAGCTAAGCGCGCATCCATGCAGACTTTGCAGAAGCATATTACCCACAATTCATGGCTGCGTTTGCTGTTTGAACAGGGAGTTACTTAAAAGCAATGTTTGAGCTCCTGTGACTCTGCCAATAAAGTGTCTTTTCAATTGTAAGTATCTAAATATTTGATATTTTATTATGTGAAAACAGTGATGCGCCTGTGACGGGAGGATCAATCAATCAATCAAATTGTATCTGTATAGCACTTTACAACAAGGATCAGAGAACCGTCATCCAATGAAACGAAATAAACAATATGACCCATCACTGTCCCGTCTCCCACATTCTTGCGTGTAACCTAAGCATTCAAACCTTTGCAAGTGTCATGTGGGTATTGGGACACAGTTTATCGCTAAAGTCTTTGTAATTCCTGGGCCAATTCACATGAAACAAAAACTGTCACAGAGTTCAATGTATTCTCTGTCAGCACATAAGAATTAAATTAAATCAAACAATCTGATGAAGGACAAGGAGGTTCAGCGATTTGCTGTTTTTCTTCTTTTCATTTAGTTTTAAAGTTATTTTGTTTAGATATATTTTAGTTGATATTTGAGTGTGCCAGCTGGCCTATTTTAATGCTGTGCATTGGTGGTGTTTTGCATGTTTTGTTTTATTTTTAACCTCTTAAGCCCTAGGCCTTTTTCTCCAAAAATCATTTCTTTACATCCTAGGTGCACATGGCTAATCTTGGTGTCCACACATTTGGTAGATCTTAGAGATGACGATGGAAGTGAAATAAAAGTAAATCATGTTTGACAATAAAATGAGGTTGCCATGGGTTTGAATGAATTTACGCCTGAAAAAAACACACACATTTTCCCGCAAAAAGGCCTTTTTCCTCCCTGTGGTGGAGCAAATAACAACAGAAATGGATAATCCCACATCAGCTGTCACTAATTTGCAACTTTGGAATATTTTGCTGCGTGAAACACAGTCCCCATTGTTGGGGACTCTCGGTCTTAAGAGGTTAATGCATGGTTTTTAAGTATTTTATCTGCCAGTTGCATGTGACTTGGTTCACCTGGGCAGTGGCACAACTTTGGAGGCATAAAAGGCGGAGAAGGCTGGCAGAGGGGGGGGTGAAGGAAACCGAAGTAACGGAGCATGTATGCCCGACAACGGGCCTGGAAAGCAGGGCCATGGAGGCGGAGCCAGCAGCCACAATTAACGCAATGCCCCACAGCACCTGGCAGATAAAATCCTCAGGTGCTGGCGCATCGCTGCAGCTCCAATCCCTCTGCGCCTGTGGCTCCATCTTCAGCCTGAGTCCTGTCCAAATGCTGTCTCCAGACCAGCCCGCTCATCTCAGTCCACACACCAACATGCCCCTGGCCCTCACGTTGCATTCACCCTTCATCTCGTCCCTGCACCCTGTTACTTCCGTTTCCTTCACTCCCCCCTCTGCCAGCCTTCTCCGCCTTTTATGCCCCCAAAGTCACTGCCCAGGTGCGCTTAATTAAAAGGTCCTTTCCATTGGTGAACCAAGTCACATGTGAGTGGAGGGATTTTACTGCGACCAACTGGCAGATAAAATACTTAAAAACCATGTATTAAAAATAAAACAAAACCTGCAAAACACCACCAATGCACAACATTATAATAGGCCAGCTGGCATACTCTCACATTTAGGAAAAGCAAACAGATGAAAACCCTTATACCCCTGCCCTCAAAAAAGAGAAAAAAGCCAAGTTTATGAACTGAATGAGGGCCCGATGCGCTAGCCAAAAATAACAAAAAGATGAGATCACAGTCAAACTGCACCAGCTGTAGAAAGTGCTCTTCGGCCAAACTAAATCAAACTCCCCATCTAAACTATGCCAAAATGAGGACAGGTCACACCTGGGCAAAACAAAAAAGATCTGTGGACAAAAGCTAACGGGCTAAGCATGGTATAGCCATGAGCCGCAACAAACTGTACGATGGACGCTGAGACGCCAATGTGCGAGAGATGTCATGCTTCACAGTCGGGATTGGGTCTGGCAGAGTATTTGTGGTCATTTATTACAGGCTACCAGTGGTCTTCCTCCGAGACTCCGAGAAGTTTCTGTGGACAGGGGGTGATGGAGGGATTGTGGGGGCTGCTGGATCAGTAGAGCTCTTGGAGACAGGACAGTGTGCGTAAAGGCTGCTGCAATAATTAATGAGGACGATGGAGAGACTGAAGGAGCCCCAGGTGGGAGCCTATACACTCCAGCCTCAATCCTCTCTGAAGTGCGAGGGCACCCGGGCTGAGCAGGACTTTTTGGCCCGAACTCCAAAATCGCGTATTTATAGCGAGGCGTATCAAAAAGATATTTAACTACAAAAAACGATCTAGAGGAAAACAAAATCCAAAATCAGCTCCAATGAAAAAAAATTATAAAAATGCAAAAACCACTGAGGCAAAAACTATAACGAAAAGTTGCAAAAATAATCAAAAAGAGAAAAGGCTAAAACGATGTGACAGCCCATAGGAACTAAAGCAGGGGTGCTTAACCTTTTTTACCTTGGGGCCCAACATTTTCAGTGCAAGGTGTAACCCTGGGCCCAAACAAACATTTTACCCATGTTCTGATTTATTACAAGCATTATTACTAAAATAACAGTTGGAAACAAATACTAAAAGGAATGATAAAACACACCCATAACTGGGCTAATCCATTCTGCCCTGCTGTTGTATTCATTTTTTTGTTTTAAAAACTTCTGCATGACTTTCTTTTCTTCGTGATTTTCCTTTGGCGAGCTCAGTGGTTCTCAAACTTTTCAGCTTGTTTCATATTTTAATGTAAGCTGTTTATTTTCATTCTCTGTCAAGTGCCAGAATATATCAATGCTTTTTGGCTCCCTCTTTTAGCCAACCATAGGCCTATTGTACTGGTTTAACTTGCATTAGTAAATGTACCAATTTAAACATGTATAAAACATTAAGATCTCAGAGCTCCTTGTCTGTCCTGTTTCCTGCTCCTGTCTGCTCCCCTCCTCTGCCTCAGGACAGAGCAGGACAGGCACAAACCCAATGGGAAGTAGCTAAATTCTTAAATCGCTAATAAATCGCATCAAACTGCCATTAAATCAAAAGTTCTTGGAAAATAATGACGTGGCTCAACTAATTTTTCCAGCAGAAGTTTTTCAAAAATACAAAAATTAGGATCTAGACTGGAGTTTTGGCAGAAATCATATTGTATATCTGGTCAAAAGTTGTCCTTGAATATGGAAATGAATATTAAATATGTACTGATTTGTGGCGTTTGTAAGGTTAAGGTTAAGGTTAAGGTGAACTTTTGACCCATTTGACCCATCCTTCGAGGGACTAGTGATGTGACGTTCATGAACGAATCAAATCTTTTGAACGGCTCTTCAGTGTGAACGATGAGAGCCGAGTCCTCATAGGGAGCCATTATTATTTATTTATTTTTTATTCTGGACAGGAGGGTCATTTTAGCATCTCTGTGGAGGCATGGGGGAAGAGGCGGGTGTTCGAGCTGTGCATTGCATGTGTCTGCTCTGCAAGTTTAGTCCGACCCCTGCTCCACATGTCCTGCTCCACACGTCCTGCTCCACACGTCCTGCTCCACACGTCCTGCTCCACACATCCTGCTCCACACATCCTGCTCCACACATCCTGCTCCACACATCCTGCGTGGCGTGCTTCGCGCCAGCTGCGTTTTCACTGATGTGTATTTGAATGCCACACAGGCGAGGCGCGTTACGCACACTCCGAAAGATAGGATTGATGCAATTTTATGCATGTTACAGAATACGCAGGATGTGTGTTTGTGGCGTCATTAGCGACACCAAACAAGCCACGGAGAGAAGACGGAGCGGTAGAGGAGTGTAGGGGGACGGGACAGCGATGAGAATCAGGCGTAGGGAGAGGAGGAGCTGGAGGCATTGCTGCCGGAGAAGAGTGAGTGGCCACGGACCAGGCGGCCAGCGGCGAGAGAGAGTCAAAGAAAGTATGATTTGGATGCACTTTGTCGAAAGAAAAAAAAAGATGGTCCCACTAATTAAACATCTTTCAAATTCAATGTATCATTCATTTCAGTGTTTATTTTATGATTTAGCATTAGTCTTTCAAAATGCAAAAAAACATAAAAGAGCCAGTCTTTTGAACGGCTCTTTTAGGTGAATGGCTCCCTTCAAAGAGCCATAAGTCCCATCACTACTGGGGACCTATCTCCATATGTGGAGCCAGGCTCATGGTCAGAATCATCTGACTGGAGGATTTAACCTACTGTGCATGTTTTGGGTTGCGCTAAAAAATTTGTATTTGGGCATTAAAATGCTATTAAAAAGAATTAAATTCGACTTGCCGCTGCCTGTATAAACCATGGATTATTTCCAACTGTTAAATTGAATGATTTGTAGCATTCAACCCTATGTGTCGTTTTCAAATAAATCATCAAACTTTTCCACGGTACGGTGCGGGTTTACGGCCCAAAGGTGCAAAAGTATCTCCCCCTCCAGGGGCCTATGGTTAAGAATCACTGAACTAAAGTCTAATTATTTTCTCATAAAGGTGTCCAAAAGTGGAGACAATATTCAAAAACATGGGCATGATGTTGGCCAGTAGAAAGGACTTTCAGCCATAAGAATAATATGGCAGGTTAATAAAGATAATGATCAGGGAAAACATTTGGACAGTTTGTTAATGGAAATTTGTTTCAAAAACAGTTTATCTCCCATAGAGAGCATTGTATTGGCACCTACTCCAACTGTAATAGATTTCTATAACATGAATGCAGCCTATTCTTATGTTTTTATATTTGTAGCCTCAGCGCAGACGACAGAAGTGGAGGCATTTGTATTCCACTCCCAGTGAAGTGCCACAGCTCGCTGTAAGTCGAGGTCACGGAGTCACAGAGACAAAGCTGTTTGGAGTCTGTGGTCATCTGGTCCTGCTTTAGTCCAGAGTGAAACCTTTACCCCAAAACAACTTTAGGTCAACAAGAAGACAAGACCACAAAAGAGCGTCCCGCTGGGGACTAGGAGGCAGACAAGCTTTCGTAAAAATCAGTCCAGAAGGTTTAGAGCAGTGATAGGCAAGTTGAATAAATGTCTTTTCTTCCTTATGGAAAGACCAGGCACCGAAACTGTGGCCCAAAGAAAAAACAAATGTGAGGACGCTATATCACACTTACATGACCATCACAGACTCTTTCTTGGGGATTATTTTAGCACTTTTGGTGTGCTTTAACAGGCATGTGATGTGCAATAATATTTCTAAAACTCATCTTAGCGGCCAGGGCTTTGCATGATGTTTCTCCATTGACCTATGTGTGAAATTGTAATTGTAATGACCATTTTCTCAAAATGCATTTTCTCCACTTTAGTAGCTCCTACAGACAACAAACTTGGACTTAACTATATTTTGAAGTTTTGCTCAGAGGGATTTGTCAATATTAAATTCCTGCCTGATTTATTAAGTTTTGAACACCACAAAAAAATGCTGGAATTTGTAATTGTACCGATTTATTCACTAATAAATGCAAAAACGAACCAACATGGCCTCTGTATAAATCTTTCTCACTAATTATTCAACTAAAGAAAACCATACATTTAAATCTGCCTCTATCCATTATTTAGATTTTGTGACTGAAATAATAGGCAATTTTGGTTATTTTTAAACAAAAAATAAAATGTATGTGAAAAAATAAAATGACGGACAACTTACAATATATTTTCCCCTCATATTTATGTCAGTAATACACAGCAAAGGTTACTAATCTATACCACTCAATGAAACATTTTCCCCATTCACCTGCAGCACCTCGCCTTAATGAGAGTTAATTTATGTCAAACCACATGATTGCTCCCAACTAATGAATGTAGAATAACCATTTGGTCCATGTTCAGAGGTCGGTCGTCTGCAGCCTCAGTAAATGTCTCCATTGTGAGAGCAGTAATGTCTTGTGTAGTTTCTGAGGATGTTTTGGGTTTAGCGTCTCCCTGCCTCCGACAGCGAGGTGGATTGATTCCTGCGGATCGATCTGGGCGCTGCTCACGGGGCCCAGACATATTGCTGAGTTATGTTGGAAGTTTTTATAATGACTTTTCGTCCGCGGCCAGAAAGATCTTCAATAAACATCAGGGTGGGTTTGGAGGAAAGAGAGGAGATGCAGAATCGAAGCAGGGCTTTCAGGAAGGGGACACGCAGGAAATGAACGCACAGAAGGACATCGCACAAATGTCAACAAATACAGGATTTTATTGGTAAAGATTTGAACTGTGGAGTGAAAAAGATGTAGCCTATTTAGGAACATTGATTATTTAAATACAGATGGAAATTCTCCTTGTGCCCAAGCTCTACAGATACACTCCAATTTTATTCAGTTTTCGGCCCAGTTTACTCTTAACATAAGCTTTCATCTATAAACTAAGAAAATGCTGATTAAGCTGATTAATGATGGCACCCATTCTACATTTCGCCATAGAACCATATGGAATTGCAAATTCAAAAGCCGTTTCTCACATTATTGCAAACAAATTTAAACTTTTCAGTTTTGCACCTCACAAGATTTTGTCTTTTTTTTTTTTATTTGATGGATTTTTCAATCCTTAATTCCTTTTAATCCGAAAACAGCTCAATCTTTGAATTTGTACAATTGCTTTCACTAAAATCCAATCCAATTCCAGCTTTATTTATAATGCACTTTAAAAACAACACAGTTGACACCATAAAAATAGAAGCACAAGTATATGGTACAAAAATGAAATCAGAACAATGAATAGATGGAGCAATAAAAACAATGGGATAACAAAAAAGGCAATGAATCAATGCAAGTTAAAAGCCAAAGAGAAAAAGTGCATTTTCAACTGGGACTTTAAAATAGTGAGCGATCCCACCTGTTTGAGGCAGGTTCCACAGTTTGGAGCCGGCGACAGAGGAAGAGCTGTCCCCTTTTAGTTTCCTCTTAGTTCTTGGCACCACAAGCAAGAAGTGATCTACCGACCTGAGAGAGAGCGAGCAGGAGTGCAGGTCAAGCAGATACAGAGGAGCCAGGCCATGAAGGCATGTAAAAACAAATAAAATAATTTAAAATCAACACAGAAAAGAACAGGGAGCCAATGCAAAGATTTTAAAATTGACGTGATATGCTCATTTGTTGGTGCCGAGCAGCTGCGCTTTGAACAAAACTAATGCTAAACTTTGAAAAACTAATATTAGCTTAAAACATTCCCTCAGAAAAAAGTCAATTAAATAGTCAATACAACCATACATTTAAGGCCAGACGCTGTGTTGATTGATTGAAATCAATTTGAAACATTTTGCTGCTGCGTCTCCCCTTAACGCACAGAAAACTTGCAATACAGTTTTCTGTGTCATTCCAGCAAATCGGTGCCTTTTGTCCCACGAGGAAATGAACAGCCCCAAAATCACTGTCATAACAAACTTCTGAAGATGAACTTTTACATAATAA
>OMNZ01089483.1:0-10144 GCA_900303255.1 Lesueurigobius sanzi
AAAAGTATTTTATTTTCAAAGTGACCTCTCTGATGAACTGGTTTAGACCCGTTTTAGTCCTGGTTTAGATCTTGTTTAGATCAGGTATAGACCTGGTTTAGACCTGGTTTAGACCTGGTTTAGACCTGGTTTAGACCTGGTTTAGACCTGGTTTAGACCTGGTTTAGACCTGGTTTAGACCTGGTTTAGACCTGGTTTAGACCTGTTTTAGTCCTGGTTTAGACCTGGTTTAGACCTGGTTGAGACCTGTTTTAGTCCTGGTTTAAGATAAGATAGTTCTTTACTGATCTCACAATAGTCCTGGTTTATACCTGGTTTAGACCTGGTTTAGACCTGGTTTCATCCTGATTTAGTCCTGGTTTACCTGGTTTGATTCAAAGGCTTAAAGAAATCCTGATTTTGTCTACTTTCACTTTTTACTTATATTTTACAGTGGATACTTTTATTCTTTTACTTAAGTAGGAATTGTATCTGATACTTTTACTTAAGTAAATTCTTGGTCCTGTATCTGCACTTTTACTCGAGTAAGAATATTGACTACTTCTTCCAGCCCTGGAGGTCGTAGGGTTATCCAGCTCTCCTGATGGCTCTCCCAGAAGCCCAGGATTAAACACATTTGGATGAACTGATCAAAGAGACGGAAGAATGGGCATCTGGTATCTATTAAATGAGATTAATGTAAGTAGCTTTAGAGAAATTAATCTGGATAAACAAAAAGGTCAAAAGAATAAAGATGAAACGAGTGGCTTACTCTGGGTCACCTCCCTCAATACGGTTTCGTAGCTTATGATATTATCGGCAAAATGTGTGTGTGACCAAAGCATATGTAGGGCAATTTAATCCATAGACCTCAGTCCTATCCGAAATCAATCCGGCCCTGCTTTTCCCGCCAAAAAAAAAGAGAACATTGAAAGCTGTTACTCATCGGCGTCAAGAGGACTTTGTGTGTGAGAATTGATGTGAATGCATAGCAACACTTGGCCGGGTTTGGCGTTTCTGTGACATCACGTAAGAAAGAGAGATGAAGGTTAAGGCATCTATCACTTCTGATGTTCCTTTTGCTGATCATGCAATGCATAGATGTATGTGACATTAAAGAAACCTGGGCAGCGGAGTTCCAGCAGACCCTGTGGCCATGTGACGGAAATGTCAATGTCACTGAATATTTCCATAATATTGTAGTTAGACAGCGAGAATGTGTCACCTTCTTCTACATAGTGTAGATGTAACGTATACGATACTTGTGAAGTTCTTTCATTTTTCTATGTATTATTTCTTTGCCAATGGAACAACTTGGCGCCAACTGACAGGCTACGATTGGTAAGTCCTTTGATTAATGAACCTTTTTATATTTAGAATCAGAATTAAGAATTAGAATAGATTGTATTGCCGTTGCCAATGAAAGGTTTCACAGACTAGGGATTTTCTTCTGTGGACTGATGCAACATGCAACATAAACTTTTGCTAATGATGAATAATAAACAATAAACTATGGGAAATAAAAAAGAATATATAAGAATTATAAAAACGATAAGGCATGCATAAAATAGAATAAAAACATCTAAAAAAAAAAAAAAAACAGCAAATGTATTCCTTATTTTCAGTTGTAGTTATAACCATTTAGTGTTTGTTGTCTTAGTAATGATGCAAATTTGACTGCATATGAACCAACCATAGACCGTTAATAGAGATGGATGTAGCCCACGTGACTTTCCCCATTGTGATCGGCGCGGGCTAATGAAGCCAATTCATGCGAGCGTTTGAACCGCTGCCATGTTGTCTTTTTGGAAACAAACCCATATTAAGTTACTGTATGTGCGGGTTACCTTCTCTTTTAATGTTGAAAATATTAAAAGACAAAGAACAGGACGGTGTAGCACGTGATAAGACAAGCACTCGAGGGTCATATTAACAACACTATTTCCAATAATGAGTTAAAGAGGGGCCAAAAACTTTACATGGAAGTCAATGGGCACGTCTGGCTTCCGGAAACAGCCCTTCAACCAGAGCTAGCCAATTATACAGTATCTCCATCAATAATATACACTCTATGGAAGTAGCGATGGTCCGATGGCCGCAGATATATCGGCAGATATTTCCATATTTTTCAAATATCGGTATTGGTCCAATATGAAAAAATCACCTGCCGGTATTTTTTTCCGAGTTAACAGCTGTTTGTCTACAGCGCACAGAGCCTGCAGCAGCACAGATAGGCAACTGATCTGACTGGGGCAACAGTTTATTCAAATGTGCTGAAATGAGTTATAGCTCTTTATAAATAAAGAATCTCCAACACAAATTCACTAAAAAATGTCCCCAAGAGGAAGCAGGATTTTAATAGCACAAATCTGAGTGAACCACTGTAACCCAGCAAAAGTCATATTGCATTATCATTTATTCCAATGATGAATTTAGGAATGTTACCCCATGTGAGTGGATCTTATTTATTTTAAAAGTTGATATTAATATCGGGGTATATGGGATATCGGCCACAGCAGCGAAGCAAATATGGGATATCAATATCGGCAGAGAAGTTTCATATCAGAGCATCTCTATATGGAACCAACATAACAGCACAGACTGCTATGTGAAAGATCCGCTATTATACAGTGCACAAAACAGGCCTCTGACAAGCACAGTGTAAGCTTCATACAGGGCCATGAAAGTTACAAAATTAGATCTTTATTCAAACAATAAACACCAAGAAACTTGTACGTAAATGTGTGAGCTTTGTAAAACTTTCTCAGTCGGCGTAGCTGGGGACTATTGCAGCGAAAGAGCAAGCCGCACCTCACAGTCTGTGTAAACACATCATCAGCTGTGCCACTTCTCCAAAGTTCTGTTTAAAGAAGCTCCTAAACAAGTGCTCGCGGGGCTAACATGGCGCCTCCCCCAGAGGCCCTGCCAGCTTTGCTACTGCTCAAGGAAAAGACATGGCATTGTGCTTTGTTTGCCACTTGCCACAGTGATTTAGACTTCATAAAGCAGGCCTTCTTTTGTGTTTACACTGCACTGCGGTGGTGGAACAATAAGCTCCACTGACCGGTGATTTCAACATAAATGTAATAAATATGTCTAGAGTAGGTTATAACACAGGGACACAGACAATAAACAGTTTCCTTCTACACCAACATTCTTCTGCCAAAAACTTTTGCATGGATGCGTGCCAGCCATCCAACTTCTGGCCTTGGCTACATCATTGATCCATTACTACTTTTAAAATCTAGCTGACTGCTCCACCCCATCTCATCGTCTCCACAATACCCCTGCAATATGCTCCGTCTATGCTGATTTGAATGTACTGTGAAACCAGAAAAGCGCTTGTACAACTCTCCTCCTGCGAAGCCGCCTTGATAAGGCTCGTGCCCGCTGTTTGTTTTTGCACAGGGCTTGCACAGCTGATAAGGAGAGGGAGAAAACACGCACACGATCGGGCCCAAAAGCCATACTTCGCTGATTCATGTTATTGCACTTGTCTCGACCGAAGATTTCTTTTCACCGAGACAAACTTTGCGTGCATTCCTGAGACGAGCTCCAGATGATTATCTCACTCGGCTAAATGGGATTAATCCCGCGGGAACTGTTAGCGCTTTGCACCGATTCATTCCCAAAACTCTTCGGGCCCGATACCAATGAGGGGAAGGTGTGAGTCCAGAAATGACTGTTTGTTTTGGTGGCGGTGTGTCTGGAGTGGTTTTAAATTTTAAAAATGTTGTGACGCAGGCTTACATACAGTACATATAAGTAAAAGACGTTTGGATTGTGAATACCTGCTGCTCTACTGAAAACAGAGGCTCACCAAAGAGAGCCCAGAATCAGGGTTTAGTACAGTATTCCCTTCTGTGTTTTGTCCTGCATTGATGTGTCATGTGTGCAACAAGCATCTCCTGCGAAGAGACAGGAAGCGTGTCCTTGGGGGATGTTTTGAACTAACGAACCTCCGGTTGCATAATTTTAATATTTTTCAATTAGTGTGCATTGTGCAAGCAGCATGCGTTTTTCTATACATCGCACACCGCCGCAGAACTCCAAAATCCTCTTTAATATCAGTGCGTTACTTTTTTGATTGTCAGTCCTATGATCCCAACCTCTGAGATATTAACATGGGTCAAACTGCTAAATGTTTTTTTTTATTTGTTTAAATGAATTGTCACCATTGCTCTAGATTAGAGGTTCTCTATGTAACATCGCAACATATTTTTTTGTAGGTCATAAGCCTTTCATGGGGAATCATTTTAAAATAATTTTCTGCTAAAAATGCACATATACAGTACATGCCTGAGTCTGTTAGACTGTGTAATGTTTTATAACAATGTTGGCTTTATAGAATTATTGAAAATGGAAAGGAAAGTATTTTGCATTATTAAATTCTTATTTGGGACACGGCTTGGTATTATAGATTGATGGTGGGTCCTGACTCCATACCAGTTGTGAACCATTGCTAAGATAAGATAGATAAGATAAGATACAGTAGTTCTTTACAGGGGAGTGCACAAGTCAGGAAAGAGTGAATAAAATAAATGTCTTAGCATCTACCAATAAAAAACTGTATAGACTCTCATATGTACACTGAATGGAAAAAATAAGATATACACTGCTCTATGTTATATATTTGTATATGCCTAGTTCACTATATGGACATTTGACTCCTTGCATAAGTCAAATGTCCCTATTGTCATGATTATTAGCACACTACAGAAGATCTTACCTTTTCACAAGGTGAATTCCCACTCACGTCATCAAAAGAATAGTCGGATTAACACATACCTGTCTTTGTAAACTGCCTCATTGTTGTCTGTCTGTGTTCACTGCTCCCAATTTGGCAATGTTCCAAAACCACAAAGCAGCGTGTGCCTCTGTTTTGGATTTTAGACCAGCGCTAGTAATGAACCCGATTCTTGTTTAGATGTTTGCAGACAGGGTTGCAAATTGGTGCAAACCCCATTTACATAGCGTTTGGGCTGCCTTATCTGTAGCCATGTTGATGTCAGCGTAGGAACCTGACTCCTGCGCCCGCGGCTGTGTGCCTTATTGACTTGGATTAATTTTCTTCTGCAGAGTTTAGCCAGGGGGGCAGCTTCTACATCATGCTCTGGTCTGGTACAAGTTCCACCGCTCCCAGCCTGCTTCTCAAATGTCAATCACTGTGAAAAGGGTAAAATACTCAAAGACAGGTACGTTTTAAACTCCTGAAAAGAGCCGGTGTCACACATGCACCTGTTACTGGAAAAGATACTCCAAATATCTGGGGAGATTCTTCTTGGATAGTTTCTAAACACAGTGTTTCATCTTACTTAGGTGTTTGACATTGTGTATGGACTTAGGCAGGTGATATTGTTACACAGATGAGAGAGGTACAAACAAGGGATTACAAAGGAGAGGTGTAATGTAAACATGCACGAGCACTCGCTGAGGCAAAAATGAAACACATGAATGAAGCTATTAATGCAGTACAGCTGTGTACATAAATAACTCAGGCCACCTCTAGGTTGTACATTCATCGTAGAAGTAATTGTTATACAATCATGTGCAATATTAATTTCATTTCCATACATTTGTATGATGTAGCTTGTCATAATGTGTTATTCTTGAACACTCAATCAATCACTTTTTACATTTGAGTAAAAAAACATAACTTGAATTATTTCCAGTTTCATCCCCGACCACGAAAATGTTGATAAGTGGGTACAAAGTTTGGGGAGTTAGCTTACCTTTCTCAATGTTAGAAATGGAATAGGAAAGTGAATGCTCATGCATATGGGTTCTCTCAGAGGTGGACCATGGCAAGTCCAGAAGGATACCGCTCTGTATTTTGACAGATGTCAGTCTGGTCAGTCCGCCCTTAGCGTATCGAGCTAAACTACAACAGAACAGATTTATTTATTTTCAGCGTCACTCTTGGACCGTAGGGGCGACAGTGGCGGGTCGTCTCATGATCGAAACGTCGGAGGTTCGAATCCCAGCCTTAGGCAAGAAACTTCACCCTCTTCGCCTCCAGTGTCTGCATACACTGAAAGAGAGTGTGTATGGGTGAGTGGTTCCTTGAAGCGCTTTGAGTGACTAATGTAGGTGGAAAAGAGCTATAAGTTGAGACCATTTACCATAAAAGTAATCAATCGGGTTAAATTCAGTTTTAAAGGACCAACACCAAGACAGTAGGTGAGAATGGTGACTTATATCCTGTTGAAATAACACCACAACAACAACACACGTCCGCCATTCGCTGATGGGTTTACTCTGTTTGCTCGGAGTTGCTATGCCCAAGAAATTTCACTTGATGCTATGACCATAAACATAACACTGTATTGTTAATTGTTAATGGCTAATGGTGTTGAGAAATGATTTACGTTCTGCATTCAAATCTACTAATCACAATTAAAAGACATTGACAGTGGCCTGCAGCTTAGCATCATCACTGAAGCGGCTGCCATGGCTGCTATTGGTGAGGATGTCAGTGTGCAAACATTCCCCGGTGGGCATGTAAGCATGAATAAATGTAGAACATTAATTTACTGATCACTGGAGTCAGTCACACTCATGAAATCAATCACTCTTCGCTGTCACACACCAGCACTTTTATGTAAATTGCCAGATTTGTCTCAGTAGACTCACAACCTTACAGTACATCACAGCATGTAGGTTACACCTTACACACGCTCATTCAAAGTGCCGCTTAGTACAGAAGCTTAGGCCAAATCTTATTACAAAACCAGCTGGCAGTAAATTCACACAGAAATGAGCTCAACAGGTTGGCACAGCAGCTAATCAACACTTCTAAGTGGCATGGAAACCCAAACTACTTCTTCATCTGTACACATGAACCTATTTTATGACTACATCAGGAGATTTACCTCCGTCAACGCAAAATTGTAATTCGAAATGGTTGCAATGAAGTATGTATTAGTATGTATCAAGTAAGTATTAGTATGTATTACAATGTTTTCTGCAAACATTATGGTAATAATTTAGCAGTCCGTGTCTCCGTGTGTCCAGGTTTTACTCTCACACCCGAGCACATTTTTATGTTTTTTGCAGTTATTTTTTTTTTGTATTTCCCCATTCTTCATGGAGATTGAGTCAAATTCTCCAGTCTTCAGAAAATAACTTCCTTTGTGGATCCCAAAAATGTGCTCATAGACTTGAAATTCACAATTTTTTTTGTTTTGGTTTTCAAACCGCTATTGAAAAAAAGTTATAAAATCTTTGCCACTTGGCCAGGACTCCCTTGAAAAAGAGATCTGCGTATCTCAATGGGACTTTCCTGGTTATTTCAACCTTTCTGCATATATATATTCTCAACATATGACTTTTTTGCATCATAAGGTAATTTTTACATAATGGAAAGAATAGAAATGTAAATTAGTAAATAGCATAAACAACTGCATTACTGAGAACGTTTATGCACATGACGTTCATGACCGAATCAGCTCATTAAGGTGAACGGTTCCAACTGGATCTTAATTGTGCCTGATCAGTCGATTTTACACTTATCCTGAACTAACTCAATAATCTCAACAACAGCAGAGCACTCTGCATAAAATGATGTCTTGACGTGTTAAAATGTCTCAAATGAAGTATATTTGGCTGTGCCTCCTCAATACCTCCAGTCAGTCCTCTGCCTTCTTCCTCTTTTCCTCCCGAACAAACGCCTCTTCCGCCTTAAATCTTAGAATTGCGTGCCAGAGCGCAGGTGAGCGTAATTGGCATAGGAGAGTCACATGGGGCAGGTCGTCATAAAAGGAGGTGCTTCAATATAAAATCATGCAATAAAAACGATACAAAACCACTTGGAATTGGAATTATTTGGAATTATTACAAGAGGCAGTTACTTTTTACATTGGGCGTCCTGAGTCGTCCACAGGTTAATTCTAGGGGTTGCAGCCAAAAAAGTTTGGGAACATCTGGTCAAAGCGACAGCCTACAGGAAGTCAGATCAGAGGAGGAGGAACTTTAGAAAAAAAAATAAACAAATATTAATAGCAACTTCACCTAAAATTCAAGGCCAGATGGTCGATTTTGCACATTTTATACAATTTGTTTTACATTTAGACTTCTAGAGCAGTGGCTCCCAACCTTTTGTCCTAGAAGCCCCCCTTGTTCAGGCTGGATACACGCAGGGCCCCCCCATTCCAAAACCGCAGGCTTCCTGAATACATTACAATGTAAAAAATGTATCCAAATAGGAATTATTTCAAACCAATAAACAGAATTTGGAGTGTTTCCGGCACATGCAGTCCTTTCTAAGTCATGTTTGGTCATTTTTTTATATTTAATTTACTCAAATAATATCTCTTATGGCCTAACCCTCTGACCAGACAAAGCTCGGGGCCCGCCCCCCAGGTTGGGAACCACTGTTCTAGACTATCGTTTTAAGTGCAAAAAGACTTTGACAATCCGTTGGCAGATTTTGAATTGAATAGATCCCAATGACTCGGCTCCCTGTAAAGAGCCATAAATCCCATCACTAATGCACACATTTTTGTGCCTAGGCCCCCCATGTCATTTTTAAAAGGGGTAATTGAGGGTAAATTTGTGAACTGAAGGTTAAAATTGCAAATCGATTTGTAATCGCAACACTTTAATAGTCGTAGCAGTTATTTTTCCAACAGCGCTCAGCCCTTGATGAGACCACTCAAAACATTATGAAATCAAGACCGAGAGATCGCTCACTTGTAAAACCTCTAAAGTTGAAGGGCGGAGGAGCAGAAAAGCTTCAAAGCCGAGTGAAGGCTTAAAAGACAATCAGCTCACTTGGAAATGTACTTGATGAGCCGCTTGTCAAACGGCGGAGAAGTCTGAAGCAAACAAGTGATCAAGAAGAGGGCGGGAGGCTTCTTTCACTTGCAACGAGCCAGACACTTCCCAACATGGTTTTAAAAGGAGTAGCATGCCGCTGAGAAATCTGGAGGAAGGCATTATGACAGGGCTATAATCACTCAGTAGTTTCTAATCAAAGTGAATAGGCTCCGAACGCTTTCCATTTAAGATTTAAATTAGGAGCCGCTCACGGTAAGTAACATCACGACGCCGCCATTCACCACTTTTCAGTTTTAGGTTGATAATGAGTAAGTACTTAAGCAATCACGGACATTTACAGGCGCATAATTACTTAAGCAGAGGCAAACAGCTAATGAAGATGCCTATATTATTCAAATTACAAACTGCAGAATGATTTCACATCTTATTCAGAGATTATCCTGAAGTAATGATATTGTATTCAAAGCATGGCGTATATCACCTTGGCGCATTGAGGTAATCTCGGAGGGCCGCATACAATAGCGTCTCAGTAATCCACCATTCCATTATGAAATGCATACAGCAGCGCAGCAGGGGACATTGTGACTTTAATCTGACTCCCTGCTGACACACATGACACCATATGACACAAGTAATAATCAAGTATATCTGTGAAGGCATATTTCTCTTCTAATATGGCGATGACTCCTTTTTTTCATTGATACAGTAAATAGACTGTGTCCGGATGTCCCCCCTAACCCCTAAATACTCATTTACTATAGTCCCGCACTGTATAGTAGACTATATGGAGGACTCTTTTTGTACGTAGTATTATTAACGCCGCTAATAATGTTTGTGTAGGTTCTCAGTCGTACAGGAGTTGTCCATCGGAGGCAAAAATGCTTCAGTCTTCCTCTGTACTCTGTAGTTGAAGTGTAGGACGTTTCGATCTTAGTCCAAAGATCGTCATCAGCTTAATAGCGACTTGAGCACGCTAGTGGGTCTCTTAAGAGTAAACCAGAAGGAGGAGTTAACCTCTAAACCCCTCCACCAAGAGGTCTTTGGACTAAGATCGAAACATCCTACACTTTAACTACAGACTACAGATGAAGACTGAAGAATTTTTGTCCGCTAATAATGGATTTCTGCGACCAAGACCGACCAAATTCAAGAGACACTTTATTATTTGGGGATATATGTTAGTAGTGTTGTTCAGATACCATTTTTTCTCATCCGATACCGATATTTGGACTCAGAGTACCGTTACCGAGTACTCCGATACCACGGTGTAAATAATAACACTAGCAAAAGTTTGTAAAAAGACGCCAAAGCCCATTGCGCATGGCTCATTCTGCATATAAAATGTATTCTGTCAATGTTCTGCTTCCACTCTAAAGATTAAATGAAA
>OMNZ01089490.1:0-17016 GCA_900303255.1 Lesueurigobius sanzi
GCAGGAAGCCACACTATAAAGGGGAGCAAGGGGAGGTTAACGCCCCCTTTTCGGTGACACCATTGAGATGAATGGGGGAACATCGGCTGAGATCTTCACATTTACTGTCGGAAAAATACGAATTTATGCGTTTTGTATTTTTGTCTAATATAACAGGTAAGCAAATCAAGAGATTTTTTTGCTGTAGAATATTCACAGAGCGGACAGTTGATATTTTAAAGTGGGCTAAAGTTAGCAGGAAGTTAGCATGTTCGGACTTCAATATAAAGTGTTTAGCCGTTCATAGTAGCTTAGTTTGATCAAATCCCAGATCGAATTCAAATGTCCATATAACTGAGTAATTTAGCTTCTTATATTTCAATATTGCTTCGTTTTTGACCTAGGGTGACCAGATTTTTCACATTAAAAACTGGGACACAACTTCAGTCACTACAGGAACTTTATTTTTGATGGACATGTGGCCAAAAGTCATAAAGTATCAAGTAAATATGCTGCTTTTTTTGCATTTTTCTCACATTTTTTCATATTTTTTTCTCACATTCTTTCGTAATTTTTGTCACGTTTTTCGTCATTATTGTTCATTTTTTTTGTATTTTTTCATCATTTTTTGTAATTTTTTCATCATTTTTCTTGCGTTTTTTCTCACATTTTTCTCGTCATTTCTTATATATATATTTTTGTATTTTTTCTTACGTTCTTTCTGCATTTTTCCTCATCTTCCGTCTTGGCCAAAAGTCATACAGTATCGAGTGAATATGCTGCTTTGGACATGGCATGGGTGACAGGACAGAGTTTGTGTAAAACTGGGACAAATGAATGGTTTCAGATATATTCACAGGGACATGGGACAGAGGGCTCAAAACTGGGACTGTCCCGGGTAAACTGGGACGTCTGGTCACCCTATTTTGACCTATGAACGGCTAAACACTTTATATTGAAGTCTGAACATGCTAACTTCCTGCTAACTTTCTGCTAACTTCCTGCTAACTTTAGCCCACTTTAAAACATCAACTGTCCGCTCTGTGAATGTTCTACAGTAAAAAATCTCTTGATTTGCTTCCCTCTTATATCAGACAAATATACAAAACACATAAATTGTTATTTTTCAGACGTAAATGTGAAGATCTCAGCCGATGTTTCCTCATTCATCTCAATGGACAAAGCCTCTGGTGTCACCGAAAAGGGGGCGTTAACCTTTTCGTTGCTCTCCTCTATATCTCTAATCATTTCCATCTTCCATTTTTCACGCACACAGCCATAAATAAGACACAACATCGGCAACACTTTAGGTAATTACAGTATTAATTCATAAATACTTAAAGGAACATCTTAGTTTTATTTACTATTTATTGAATATGGCCATAACAATAACATTGGACGAACCAGATGCATTGTTTTAGTGTTACAGCACAGAAGCTACCTAAAGTTTTGCACAGCCTACCAAGGGCAGATAGTAATTCAGACATGTTTGACGTATTGGGCTGAAAATATAAAATATCTTGTAAAATTTGAAGTTATTTATAGTTTTAACATGGCATGCAGCGTGACTAAAACATCTGGAGAGTGGCTCACTTGTGCGTCCGCTGCGGAGGTCCTCCTGCGAGGTGTCTATGGAGGGCGTCTCGGAGTCCAAAACGATCACTTTGGTGAAGTTTGAAGGAAACATCCCAGTTTTGCCGTGCAGCACTCCCTCCCACCAGCCCTCCTCCACCTACGGGCAAAAATTAAACATCATTCACTGGGAAAAAAAACGAAACGCAAATGTTATCGAGGATCTACACCAGTGGTTCTCAACTGGTGGGTCCTGTGCAACTTTTTGAAATATGTATCTGCTAAAAACATGGCAGAGTTTGTTAAAATTAGTTATTTTGATCATAGTTTTAGCTTTACACTGGGAAAGGTAACTGTCTCAAATAAGAAAGTGCTTGAATTAAAAGAGCTAATGCTGAATTTGAGTAGATTTGCCTTTTTATTCCAGGTCTCATCACCCAACCATTCCATCGTACATGATTAATTATATGCCAAATCATTCTAATCTACTTCTTCATTGCTAGAGAACAGTTTCCCCGTGTTATTACCTCTGCGACGATGTCAATGATGTCTCCGATCTTCAGCTCCAGCTCGTCTTCGTGTTGCGGGGCGTAGCTGAAGGCCGCTTTACACCTGCGCTTACGGATCTGCTCCACTGTCAAACACACGACAACGACAGCAATCAGACGCAAGGAAACTTTAATCTGATACTAAGGCATTGTGAGTTAATCAACTTATTGAAAAAAATAATCTCTGACTGTCTACTGCTAAACTTTTACTAAAATATCATCAGTCTTCATCTGTACTCTGTAGTTGAAGAGTTGGACGCTTCAATCTTAGTCCAAAGATCTTCCTCAGTGAATAAAGACGTTCGTAGGTCTCTTAAGAGCAAACCAAATGGAGGAGTTAACCTTTAAGTCCCTCCTCTCTTGGTGCTAAAGGTAGGAAAACATCTTATAGCCTATTCATACTTAATAGATGCTGGATATCTCTGTATTGCCTCACCCTGGGTTAAGTTCTAAAGTTGTTGACACTTCTCTATGGCCCTGCTCTACTACTAAAATAATTAGTTGCAGCCCTACCATTAGAGCAGATAGGATGTACTTTCATTTTTTTATGATTATTTAACCAGAAAAGCAACCAGTTTACATTGTACATGTTTTTAGGACTATTTGAAACCAGAGCAGCAGGAGGAAACCTACACAGACACGAGGAGCAGAGGCAAACTCCACAGAGAAAGGCCAAAACCAGAGACCTTCCAGATCAGGGATCGGTAGCAACCCTTTCTAAGTAGCTCCCAAAGACTTCTACACAGTTGATAATCCTATTTTAAGTGTGTTTTCTTTTTTGTTATAAAGATATTGAAAACACTGTCTGAATATTTAGGCAAGAAAAGTCGAAATTCAAGTCATTTTCTTTCAAAGCATGAGCAGCTCTCCACATTTTTGATACATAGAAATAGTATGCAGGGAAAAACAGGTTGGACCCCTGTTCTAGCTCTACCGTTGACTAACTAAAACAGGTCTCTCTTTCCCTACTCTTAGCTTGCTGGCATGAGCAAAGCATTGGCCTTTTAATAACAAACCAGCCACAGTGACCAGCCAAAACACCGACCTGTCTGTCCAGAGCCTCACAGTGGACAGCTCTGGTGCCTAAAGCTGCTCATTACGCCTGACTCACTCAACACCAGCTGAGCTTACACACCGCAGTGCCCTCTCTGTCCGCTAGGGGTCCTCCTGCTTCCTCTCACACGCGCGACGGTAGAGTTCAGGAATAGCTCTGTATAATTTATTCATGAGGCACTCGGAGTAGAGAGGACAGCAATAACAGTGGGAGCATATGTTGTGACTAGTCTGCTCGGGTGTTGTTTAAAAAATTCAGAAAGGAGCCAGGATAAGAAGTACATTTGAAGTCTGAGTTTCTTTCTTTCTTGTTATAATAATTTACAATGCAGATTAGTCTCTTGATGAAAATATCCTTTCCTTCAGTTTTAGTTGACTAAAATGTGATGTACATATTGCCTACTCAACCTGTTCACGCTGCCTTCATGTGGTATCGAAATTATGGTAAATCCCACTTGTCGAGGTGAAAATCAGGTTTTTTAGCTGATTGTTATGAAGCGTAGACCATCTTATTTACTATAGCCTACGTAATTTTAGTTTACTTCCACCTATATCCACAATTATACTTAAGATTTAGCTAATGGATTTTGCTTAGTTTTCTCTGGATCGACATTTTTGAGATGCTCATTTTTTCACTTCCTTATTGGACACGGGCACAGGAAGTGACATACTGTGCTGTACGTAGAGGTAAACAATCCAGCCGTTGCCGTGCCGACCATATGATGACCGATGAGAAATGAGCGAGTCAGAATCCTATGGAAATTTCCCTCCATCTACATCACTAACGTATATGAATATATATACATTTTCCTCGAACTTTGCATCATTGAATTGCTACTTCACCGAATGCTTTAGGACAGGATCGTTCTTTATTGATCTCACAATGGAGAAATTCGTCTCCGCTTTTGACCCATCCTTTGATGCTGCTGGGGCAATCCATCAGGAGCAGTGGGCAGCAGTGTTAACAGCGCTCGGGGACCCATCTCCAAATCTTGAGCCAAGGCTTATGGTCAGAATCACCTGACGGGAGGATTTAACCATAACATAACATGCATGTTTTGGGTTGATGGGGGAAACCAGAGCACCCAGAGGAAACCCACCCAGACACAGGGAGAAACATGCAAACTCCGCACATGAAGCGCAAGTGCTAACCACTGCACTACCAGGCCGCCATTTATGGTGATTAATATTCATATTAATATTAATATTCACTGATGCAGGTGACAGTATAAAATGACCAGACCCCTAAAACATGCCCTTTTACGGCTGTCTATGTGTCGCTTACCTTTCTTTCCTGGTCGTACCCCGGTGTCAGTGGACACAGGACTGGCCCGGCCGTTTGACAAGTCGTTTTTAAGGACCGTGGCTTGTCCTCCATCGCGCTTTCCTTCTTTCTTAATCTCCTGCAAAAGAACAACACACAACACATCATGAGGAAAATATCACTTCACAATGGCAAAGGGTAAAGGGTCTCTAGGGTCTCCTACATTAGGTACTCAACATAATGTATCACTATTTAGATGGACTTGAAAAGCTCAAACCTTTAGCAAAAAGTTATACCTATTGAGGAAATGGTAAAGATGTAGGGGACAAACATGGACGTCCAAAGATTTCCCATTTACAGGGTCATATTCTATTCTATTCTTCTGTCTTGGTGCAAATCCACTAAAATAAATTACTTGCAAAGCACATTCAAAGTCACAAAGTAAAAAAGCTGGATCTCTATTTTCAAACATAACCCTTTTCCGTAAACGAAGTGCCTTGGACGTAACAGGTGTTTTTACTTCTGGCTAGTGGCTACATTTACTTTATATAACTACAATCAAGTCAAAATTCCTCCTGATCCTGTATTGTAGTGAAATTACAGATTTAATCACTCAATAACCAGTTTATTCAAAAATGAAACGAAATATCCAAACTCCCCTCTGATATTTCTGTACAGCAAAAGTTTCATATTGATATCACTCAATTTACATTTTTACTCGCCTTAAAAACAATTATTTTTTCATTCACTACACAGGACACTTTCAAGGACGAGTTTGAATCCAATTTCCTCCCTTTGGTCCAATACTGACTCCCTACTGAAAATTGCATCAGGATCCGGATTAGGTTATATTCAACAACTAACTAGTGATGAAATTACTGAAATGAATCTTAAAATACAATCCCATAAAGAGGTGAACTATGCGATGAAGACTCCCGTTACCAGTACGGAGCTTATATAATTGCGAGATGGGTTGTTTATAATGCTGCAGATGGCCCAAAGGTAAACTGCAGCTGCCTGTGTTTTTCTCTGTCGTGTGATTTGGAAGTGGTTAAACACTGGGCTCCGGTGGATAATGTTTTGTTAAGCTGTTAGCGCTGGCTGGTTTAAGCTGCAATTAAAATGAGAGAGCAATGTATGAGCGGGCAAACAATATGCAGATGATTGTCGGGATGTTTTATTGATGGATTTTAGGGATGCGCGATGTGAGGAAATGGATAATAGTCTTGAATAGACAATTATCATCTTTATGTAAAACATTTCAATACAGTATGTTCCATTAAATAAATAAAAAGAAAGAAAATATCAAATTTGGTCAGCAGGATTCCAAAATCAGGGCCAAAACTGTGCTAGATGGACACACACATTGGAGACTTTTACAGTAAGTTACAATCCATTTTTGTTTTAGGTTGTGTTAGCAAAACATGTGCAAATCAGTGAGATGGTGTGATTTTGCGATATATTGTGGCTTCTCACCTAATAATGCAATATTTTAATGTGGTTATATCAAACTGTGCAGTTCTAATGGATTAACTGGGCGGCACTAACTGGGTTAGCGATCGTGCTTCACAGCTAGAAGGTTTCCCGGCGGGGCCTTTCTGTCTAGAGTTTGCATGCTCTCCCCGCGTCTGGGTAGGTCTCCTCTGGATGCTCCGGTTTCCCCTACCACTAAAAACATGTACAATAGTCCAGGATGAATGAGAGTGTGCTTGTGGGTGCGATTGTGGGACAACGGATGCAAATTAGCCCATGCTACAACCCGGAGTGGTGTGTTTACAGGTACATGCATGTGTGTTCATAACATGCACTGTCTCAACCAAATAAAAACAAACAAACAAACAAACTATGTAGTACAAAATTCGGCATGATATTGTGGTGCAAAACTTCCCAGGTAAAAAATAGAAAAGAAATTTTATTTCAAATTGAAAAGACCTTATCAAAAGTATAATTTGATAAGGTCCACTCTGCTTGGGCTTCAAATATTGTTTGGTGCATAATCTTGTATGAATTCCCTTTTTGTTGCATAACTGATATAATAGCCAGTTAGAGGACAAGTCCTCAAACAACCTAATTCAACAATTAAAATGTAATTTTGGAGAAACAAGAATGCAACTTGTTTCAAAGGTTTACAATTGGTACAGATTCCAAGAACTAACTAAATACATGCGTATGTTTTAGATTGGAATAGTGATGTTGTTCAGTACTTTGATTTTTTGTGGGTTTTTGTTTTTTTTAAGGCAGATTTAATTAGCAAAAAATGAAATTACAAGTCAGTTAGACTCCTTATTGTGCCCATGTGCCCATAAGGAGGTTTGTCCTCTACATGTGAGGGGAACCTGTCAGCACCAGTAAGAGAGCACAGTGCTGCACCCTGGCATCTATCTCCAGATCTTTGCCAGGTTTGGTTTGAGGAACCAAGCTGGAAGATTAGACTTGTGCATGTTTTGGGTTCATGGAGTTCATAACAGTCCTCAGAGCAAACTCCACAACTCCAAAACACCCTCAGCCATTGTTCTTCAAAACACATTTACTTTTATGACGTATATTTAAACTCCTGACTTCTCCAGGAGTCCCATTGCCCACTTCTTGTTTTCCTTGAGCCGAGGTGGCACAGGTCGTTGGGTTCTAGTTTCTTTTCTCAGACCTCTGTATTTGTTTTTTACCTTTACAGTTTCGGCTGCCTTTGCTGCCTTCCTCAGATGAGTCACATGATGTCCAGTGAACTTAGGCCTCATTTACACAAGGCCCTGCTGCTTCTATGTCTCAATCAACCAAATGTGTTTAAAGATGGTTCATGTTTTTCACAAATATACAGGGCCTTAGCCACTTTGGTGCCCTGGGCAAATTTGAGTGCACCCAGCACCATCACCTCTGTCAGTGGGAAGGATGAATTGATAGCCTTTTTTCCTCAATAGCAGGCATGGACAAAGTCTTTTATGAAAGTTATTTTAATCCAAATGGCTTTGCAGTCTTGATAGATTTTGTGGTCCTTTGATATTCCATATTTCTACTGTTCTTTGGCTTTAAAATTCTTTATTCCACAATTTAAACACATTTTCTTGTCTAAAAGCAAGTATCTATCACCTTTTTTCCAAAAATAATTATTATGTGCAAAAGTTAATCATATTGTCGATTGTTTTAGGCGCAATCTGGCACCCCCTCCAGCAGATGGCGCCTTTGAATGATGCCCACCGGGTTCGCCTATGCCCAAATATTCTCCAAACCAAACCATTTCAACATGATACACTAATTAGACACTAGTTGAACACATTTATGATGCTTTGACAACCGCCAGAAGAGCGTATATCTAGCTGAGAAAATTCCACTGATATCTTCGAAAGATTAGGCCGAATTCACTTATTTTTGCACCACCTCCAGTTCCTGTTTTGCTGCAATTTCTCCAGCACACTTTGGCCTTTTTTTCGGCGAATGCTATTTTGAAGGCATAACAGTTTGAACCCCCGTCTCCTCAGAGCGCTCTGTGTTTACCTGCTGCCTTCCGGAAGAGCTCACGAAGTTTGTACAGAGACACAAACAAACACTCGCTGGCTGTAACCTCCCATTACTGTCCCCGCGACTTTCACTACGGCACACAATAACAAGAAATAACAAGACCAAAGGAAATTGAGCAAGAGAAATAAGGAAGAGGGGGGAAAGACTAACAGAGGGAGGAAATTGAAAGATGGCAATGTGGCGAGAAGATCACAATTTTTGTTATTAGGGCTGTGTTGAAGCGAGCCACAAGACGGATCAAAATTGCTCAAGGAATGACCTCTGGAAAAAATGTAGGTTAAAGTAAATAAAGCGTGCTCCTTGACATGTTGAAAAGCCAAAGGAAGCTAACTTCAAATAAATATTGTAGGAGATACAGTGTGTTTTTAAGAAAGCGTGGGCACCATTATTTTGCTTAAAGTAGGAAAGTGACCCATGTTGTGCTTAACTTGAAAAATAGGCCACTATGAATACTCTCTCATACAGGTCATCGCTCTGTGCCCTAAAACTAGCTTTGATACAGTGTGTTGATTGCTGGTACATTTTTTTAAACAGAAATGATGATTTATGGTCCAATTTATACCTGATTTTTGAAAATGAAAGCGTGAGCGGAGGATTAAACTGGTTGTCCAAACTCATTCCAAACATTCCCAATTCTTCACATGAATGAGTTTATATAAGCATGTTCCACAACTTTCAGGGTGACTTTGCAGGGTCACTGTCACAGTAATGCTAACACAAACGGGCCTGCAAACACACAATTGATTTAAAAAAAAAAACTTTATAATTACGTGGACAGTCACAAACTACCAAATATACTGATTTCAGTAGGAAAAAGAATCACGAACATGGCCTTTTCATTCCCGCGCAATCATAAATAAATATAAACATATCGAGAGAAATGGATCTCAGTTTTTTGTTGCCTTCATACTCGCCGGTAGCCACAGTTGTCGTTGGGGTAGACTGACAGAAGCATGTCTGCACCAATGGAGCCTCTGACCAACACAAACCTCCCACTGACAAAAATCACTCTGGATAACTTTCACTCAAGGTCTTCCATCCAGGTAGTAACTAGGCCTAACCTGCTTAGCTTCTGAGTCCAGATCTGACCAGAGTAGGCTTTCACAATGGCCATATCCTAAATGTCTAAGCAGATTTTGGCTGTTGAATATAGTGTATATGTAGACACTGTCACCAAAATATATGATCAGGTTCAACGTTTGTGAATTTTCATTCCAATGTAAAAGAAAATATTATTGATGCAAGATGACTCCTGTTCCCCATCTGAAAGTGTGGTATTGTCATATGGTGACCAGATGTCCCAATTGAGCCAGGACAGTCCCAGTTTTGAGCCAATGTCCTTGTGACTCTATCCAAAACCATTGATTTGTCCCAGTTTAACACAAGCTCTGTCCCAGGTGTCCCATAGCCTGGTGTCACCAGCCTGACTACATGTATGTGATACATTGGAAGACAGTCTGGGATTTGGCTCAAACTCTGGTGAGAACGCTACCAGACCAGTCACAACACGGCAGGCGGGAGTTAGCGCTGCGTCACTTTCAGCGGCTGAATTTACTGTACAAACTAGTTAAGATGGCGGTCGCAACGGAGCGTGCGATGTTTTAGCATGGCCTTATCTTTTGAATGAAAAAGGATATTTTCGCCACTCTTCCTACTGTGTTCATGTCACATGCGTGTTACCCTGATTGGTTTAAGATGGGTTTGTTTGTCCCGCCTTTAGTCTCGAATTTGAAAGCCAGCCAACAGCGCAATCCCAGACTGTCTTCCAATGTATCTCACACCTGGAGTCAGGCTGGCTTGCCAGGCTATAGATGCAGTTCTTCACCGGTGTCCTGCCCGAAGCAGCATTTTGGCCATGTGTTTGTCCAACACAAAGTTACCATAGCAACTGAACCAATTACAAGGCTCAATTCTCACTCCATCACCTCTATGTTGATTGGCCCAATATATATATTTTTAATAACGGTAATACCCACAAATTCCCATTTTTGTTCGATTTTTTAATGTGACAAATCCAGCCACCCTATATGGCCAATCTAGAATCAGAAAATTGTGAATTTGTCATGTAGCAGACAAGACACACAAACCCACTGGCACCGAAATCCCTTTTACAATCCACATAACCCAGCCTGAGCAGTTCACATCTCAGCTACACATTCATGGCTGTTTCATAATCCCCAGCCTATAGCGTAAGGAGCATCACTGACTCAGACCCGGACTTGGTGTGGCGTGAAGTCTTAATGAGACCAGAATCCAAAAATACCAACAGCACAAGAGGTTTCCCAGACAACTGCTGTAGACCAGACACGAGCAGAGAGTAAAAGGTTACGAGACCACGCTAATTGGGACTGTTTTTGTGAGGACCAGAGGTGTAAATGAACAATCGATTTTGTTCTTAAAGGTGGAGTATGTAGCATGTTTTTTTTTTAAGATTTCCTAAACGTTACCTATTTGTGTCCCCCAGGCTAGACAAAGAACTGCCGGGTCGAAATGCGTTGGCGTTTTTGGAGCTCCATTCGGTAATAAAGGACTTTTAACCAACTTGTTCAGAGTGCCTCGGATTTTTACTTCCACCATGTTACAAGAGCTCAAGGACATCCACTGATTTTATACTGTATGTAGCTGTAGAGACACAAAAACAATCATTTTAGTAACAATTACATCTAACACTCCTATAGCTTATTTACTTATTATTCACTTTATTTGCCTTCATTGTTTGCAAAGTTTTAATAGTTCAGGGATAAATTTAGAATACTGTTTCACAACTTTCGGGGTCAATTTTCAGGGTCACTGTAGCAATAATAAGAACAACTTGCCTGCGAGTTCTTGAGCGAAAAAACCAAACAAAACTGTATAATTAGGGGCTGTTTACATGGCAACTGTCTCCAGCAAAACGCAGCTATCGATCTGCTTTTACATGGAAAGGTTGAGGTGTCAAAAACAGTAATTTGGCACAATTAAACCGCAGTACACGTCTTTGTCCAGCAGACGGTGCTGTGTGCCAAAACACAGCTTTTACATGCACCGTGAGTAGACAGAAGAAGTCAGTTTATCAGCGTTTCAACTTTCTGAAAGCTTTTGGATGCTGTTGCGACTCTGGTACATTCTGAAGTAAAAGTAAGTCATGACAAAGTATTTATAGAGAGTTATTTGACTAAATATAAATGCAAGAAGCGAGAAACCAAAATATTTATTGATCGTAAGTGAGCCAATCAGGCCGTGGCTGTGATATAATCCTTTTTTGTGCATCCTTGATTTGACCAGTTCACAAGAGGCCGAAAACAGCCTCCCGCTGAGACATGAAACTACCTCCTCCAGTGTTTTCAGTGGAGTCCAGAGTTAGAGCACACAATGTTTCTTTTTTGTTTTTAAATGCCTGCATGGGTTGGCCCCCCCAGTACCTGTGCGACCTCCTTGTTCCCTGCGCCCCCTCTCGCTCACTGAGTTCGGCAGTTCAGGCTCTACTGGTGATCCCTAAAGGCTCATTTATGCTCTCATTCTGTACGTAAACAGATCTATGCATTTCAAGCGTAGTTACCGCCACTGGAATTCATATTTCCATCCTCATGTAATGTAGCATGTGATATCGAAACCTAACACCAGAGGGCGCTGTGAGTATGTCAGAAACTTAACCAAAACAGGACAAAACCAAAACAATATGGCACCACCTGTGATGTTTTCTACTCACAGGTTTTGTCTCTTCTTAAGCTGTGGGCAGTAGTGTCAACAGTGGTTAGCTCATGTGCTGCAGCGTGACTATGTCTCCCACAGGCTTTGTATAAAAAGAGCACGTGATGGACAAGACTCCACAAAACGGACAGATCACGCAGGAGACGAATTAACCTTAAAGATTAAGAAGAAACCGAGAGGTGCCTTTTCTGTGACTGGCCCTACACTTTGGAATGAGCCGCCTCTAAATATCGGACTGACTGATTCACTTCCTGTTTTCAAATCTGTCCTAAAACATTTTTTTTCTCCTTTGCGTTTGACTTTTCAACCTATTTTTGCACTCATGTAACTTAATAATGTACTGTATGTATGTGTTGTTTTGAAAGTGATCCATAAATAAAGTTGGATTGGATTAGATGTGCTTTGTAGTGTAAAATATATAAACATATCTTTACAATTTACAGAATGAGGCCAAAACCAATTACGTTCCAGCACCAGGAAAATGATCAGCTATCAAGCATTTTCACTCAAGTAAGTTTTGTTGACCTCTCCTAACATTTGAGTAACACAAAGAAACAGATCTTTATCGCCCATTTTAGGTACTTTTTCAACATAATAATCGGCAAAATGTGTCCTCATGAGCCTGCAGCACAGACTGGCACTCAGCTGTAGAGACATTCCTCACAGCTAAGAGGATAATTCAATTGTGACACGAGGTTTGGCTGATGCTTTTCCTGGAGGAAGTGACTTATTACTGTGAAATGACAAGCCATGCTCAAATACTTTATGATTTTCTGTCTCTTTTTCCACATGTTTCATCTCAGCGTGTCTGTAAAAAGCGAACTTAGCAGAAGAGCTTGCCAACTCAACGTAGCCTGGGTTTGAAAATACAGAAGTCATGAAAAAATGATTCCTATAAGACCACCTATAAGAGCACTATATAATTAATAATATTGATCCGCTGGTATACTGGGCAGGAAATTGATATGACTGGTAAGGCTATAAAACATTGTATATTGTCATTTCTTTCCTCACATTTCTTCAGTTCATTCGAAGGCAGTGGAGGTCAGCAGTCATGCCATTAGCTATGTATACTATTAGCCTGTTGCAACAAATGTGAATGCTGGGCTAGCTTAAAACCTCCTGGACCTGGTTGTTATTTGCATCATTGAACATCCTCATTCAAATTAATCTACTGTATATAAGTCTTGATAGTAAGTTGACAGTAATGTCAGTTAAGTGGCCATTGGACATATATCCGACCCTCAAAAAACCAGGAAACTTAACTGAAACAAATTTACGATTTAGCATTTAGCTCAGCTGCCACTTTTACAAGCTACTTCTTATGTTAAGCAAAATCTCAAAAGTTCTATGCATTCATTCATGATTTCTAACAAGGCTTCGACATCTCACAAATGCGGTTGATAGGTTGTCAACAGCTGAAAACAGTAGAGTGTTCATAAATTGCATTGTTTGGTCCTTTAAAGTTCTTCACAGACAATTAGCTACTTAGAGTGACAAAAAGTAAGTGATAATATCGCTAAAAAATTATTTTAGGTCGTTCTTCCACTGAAACTAAACCTGAGTCACAATAATAACACATCCCCCTCAATCCCCACCACCCCATCCAGCCTGTCCGGCCTTGGGAGAGGACCCCCGCCCTTCATGTTGACCTCCCCGAGGTTTCTTCTTTTGTCCCAATGGGTTTTTGAGTTTTTCAAAATACAAAATAAATTGAAATGAATAACGTATGTCCTTTGTGCTTTTTTATTCATTCCCATTTTATTTTCTTCCCTCTCTTACATTGACAACAATGGAAATCCCAGCTTACAGGAAGCGCTAAGACAAACAGGAAGCGCTAAGACAACAAAAGTGGGCGGGGCTGAATAAGGTGAATACTGAGGAAGATAACTTGCTAACTGTCTGTGTTCGTTAGGATCGGCGGGAACTGGCAGTTCTCCATTTATTTCTATTCGGAAGAAAAATAACATTGGACAGGCTAATGAATTCTGAAACGTATACCGGAGTAGCCAACTTGCTAACTGTCCAGGTCCGTTAGCATCAAATGTTATGTTAATTCTCCTTTTTAACTGCTATGAATTTAAAGGCACAATGGAGGCTAATCAGATGCTAAGTACCATGTTTTAAAAGAACAAAAACAGCCTTGGGTAGCACTTTAGAATACAGCCCAGTAATTACCAGAGTAATTAGTAGTAATTGCTAACCCTAAAACAATAATTACCCAGTAACTCTTAGGTAATTAAACCAAACCCCTAGTAATTACCTAGTAGTTACCAGTAGTTACCGGGCTGTATTCTAAAGTGGTATCCAGCCTTGTTGTAAATGTGAATTCATTTATTTGATTGTAATTTCAGAAAAATCCAATCAAGCGCCATGGGCCAAATTGTGCAATGAAAGCAGACATATAGGAAACATTATTTTAATTTGTTTAACAATTACCTCATGGAGCATCATAGTCCCGCCCACCAGCTCGTCTGTACACGCACGCGCCTCGGTGCCGGAAGTTATAATCCCATTCAAAAACTGCATAGACATTTCGAAAAATTCTAATTGTACGAGTTTAAAAGCACAAAAGAGGCTAATCAGCTACGTGCTAACTGCTAGCCATAGTGCATAACTTTAAGCTTTATAAAGTTATAAGTTATAAGTTTTGGATACAATTTTAATTTATTATTGTGTGTTTCATGCCCATAAAGTCTCCACGTAGCTGACTAGCTGCTATTGTTCTTTTAAACATTTGATATTCATTTTTTTCGAAAGGTTTATGCAGTTTTTGAATGGGATTATTGCTTCCGGCACCGAGGCGCGTGCGTGTACAGACGAGCTGGTGCTATGATATGACTATGATGCTCCATTGTTGGATGTGGATTAGTTACATGCACAAATGAAATAAATGTGACTGCCAACGTAACTAAATTGCATTTTCTTTCATTTCCATTTTAGTGTCCTTTAGTGAAGAGCATAGCTGTCAAAAATGGTTTATAAGTTAAAGCTTGCTAAAAGAAATGTCATACACCGATTTAGATTAGGCATGGATATTATAACTAATTAAATAGTTCTAGCTGTAAGCAAAGAGGTTTTTCCCACTGCGTTCTTGGTGGAATATCCTTCAATAAATAACAATACCGTAGCAACAGAAAAAGGGGGAAAGTCAGCAAAATGTCCATGTACAAAGTGGGTTAATGGACCTTTAATGTAGAACAGGAGACATTGATTATTTACAGGCCGTAATGCATCTTTGTGTGCTCACCAAATGTACGTAATTTACTGTGCGTATAGCTTCAAAAGAGGGCAATATGTGGTTATGTAAGTGCTGCACAAGAAAAATAATCATTTAGTCACAGCAGAAGGGAAGGAAAGCTTGTCCTTGGGCAAAACATTTCACTTACTTTGCGTAGAGTGTGGCATGTGTTAAACTGTGAAGTGCAAAAAGGTGCAAGAGGCCACAAAATATTTTTAAAAATGGCTGAGGTCTTCCGTTTACACATTTCTTGCTAATACAGGCTGACACAAACATTTAAAAGTGTGCAAAAGTCCTGTTATAGTCATGATTTTCTTAATTTAGACACAATTTGCTGAAAAACCCCCCACAAACTACTCACATTTCTGTTTATTTATGGATTGTACTGTGTTGAAATGGTTTAGTAAAGAACATCAGCTATATGTATTTTTAATATATAGTAGGTTGCCTATTTCTGATAGTTTGGACAGTACGTTTTGTAAGATTTTAAATAATTGTCTGTATTTTCTTCCTTAATCGTGAATAACCGTAAAATTACAATATTTTTTCTCACACTAATCGTGACTCACTCATTTAGAATCCTTACACAGGCTAAACCAAAACTTTACATTTCTGAGAGGAACTGGACACAAAGCGCTCAGGAAGTCAGTACCACAAAAGTAGTTTTTTGGGGAAGGTGCTCTTTGGCGTTTGGGGAACAGAAACGAAGAACCAGGGCACTCCTCCCACATTGTAATTCTCTATTTACATTTTCTAAAAAGCCTATATTGTTCTGAAACCAGCAACATGTTTTAAAAGATTTTAAATATAAGCCCAGAACAATAGGCTTTTTAGAAAATATAAATAGAGAATGTGGGAGGAGTGCCTTGGTTCTTTCTGTTTTAGTCAGGATTTCCCATGTTTAGTTCCATTTTAGCTATCTGGTGGATCCATTTAGTATTATTATTAACATAATTTTCAGGAAAAGAATGAATTTCTCATGATTTTAATAACATGTAATGGAATGTACTGCACTGTAATGGTTTAGTACTTCCACAATATCATTTTTTGCAATATTCAAATCAAGTAAAGTTCATTTAGGGTGCATGTTTCTCATAGTATGCAGATATTTTATACCACCACAGTGTTGGGAGTGACTCTGTAGCACTTTGATTAGCTTATCAAACTTCAAGCACAATACAAAATCCATCCATCACGACGATTACTGTATTTTTTTTTTTTTTAGATTCTTGTACTTTTTGCACATGTGGACTCTCTTAAATCCATCTCGACTCTTGCCCGGTATCGAGACACTTGCGTATTCATCGTGAGACAGTGGGAAAATGCCTCTTTTATCCGCGGCTGCCTACACAAACACTCGGCAGGGCCTCAGCAGTCAGAGCTTCCTTTATGAGAGAGTTCACAGGCTGTTTGTGCCACTGCTGTCACTCCAACAATGCCAAACGTGTTAATAACCAGAGAATCCAGGCGCTGGAGGCTAACGCATTGTTTTGGCAGAGTCTCATGATTTTTCAGGAGAAGGAGGAAGATTTTGAGATAAGTCCTGATGATATGGTAATGACTTGGTGTTGAAATGCTCGTCCAAATGTGGTTTTAGTCAGTTTTTCTCCAATTCCTAATCCAAATCCACTTTAATTATGCAGCACATTGCTGTTTCACAACTGCTGCACGTGTAGATGATAAAAAAAAGATATTCCTCTACTTAGTCCAACCCAAATATAGAAATACTAAAGCAATACATTGTACTTAAAATATTAAAGGAATCTAAGATAATCAAAATAAACTCAAGTAAACAATAAATAGAAAGAGCATAAATAATAATAAAAGCAATAAAATAATTAAAATAAAACAATAAACTACATGAATAAAGGAGGAGGAGGAGGAGGAAGAGAAAAAGGACAAGGAGGAGGAGAAGAAAAAGGACAATGAGGAGGAGGGGAAGAAGACGGAGGGGGAGAAGGAAAAGAAGAAAAAGGACAATAAGAAGGAGAAGAAAGAGGAGGAGAAGAAGAAGAAGAAGAAGAAGAAGCAAGAAGAAGAAGAAGAAGAAGAAGAAGAAGAAGAAGGAGAAGAAGGAGAAGGAGAAGGAGAAGGAGAAGAAGAAGAAGAAGAAGAAGACGAAGAAGAAGAAGAAGAAGAAGAAGAAGAAGACGAAG
>OMNZ01089490.1:17036-34496 GCA_900303255.1 Lesueurigobius sanzi
ACAAGGAGGAGGAGAAGAAAAAGGACAATGAGGAGGAGGGGAAGAAGACGGAGGGGGAGAAGGAAAAGAAGAAAAAGGACAATAAGAAGGAGAAGAAAGAGGAGGAGAAGAAGAAGAAGAAGAAGAAGAAGAAGCAAAAGAAAGGAGAAGGAGAAGTAGAAAGAGGAGAAGAAGACAAAGGCCAATACGGAGGAGATTAAAGAGTAGGAGAAGAAGAAGCAGAATGAGAAGGAGGAGAAGTAGAAGGAGAGGAAGGAAAAGGAGGAGAGTGAGGAGAAAGAGGAGCAGAAGGAGAAAAAGAAGGAGCACCATTTCCCATGTGAACAAATCTTTGTAATATATCAACTGAATAAATTATACATTTTAGTCTATTCATTGCTTGGATTTCATCAACAAAAAAACACACACATTTTAGAGTCACGTTTACTTTCACAAACGTCAAGTTTTACACTTTACTGAAGGTGTACAATAAAGGAGGTTGTTTTTTGTCGTTATAGGAAAAATATAATATGTTGTGAATATGTAAATAGTGACTGGAAAAATTGAAATGACACAAGTATGTAGTTAAGCTAGCTTGAATGTGGCTTATGCAGGAAGCACATTTGTTTTATAAAGACAGAAGGAAGTAGGGGTAGGATTTTAGTCTATTTTACTTCTTCCCACTCCTATTTGGACATGTTTATCATTTCTTTTTGTGCATTGGCATAATGAATGCACAATTACGTTGTTTTCAAAATCTCCAAATAAACTCATTCATTCATAAGCTTGGTACAGGGGTGGGAGTTTATAAGTTATACTTCTTCCCATGCAAAATACTGAGGATATACAGACTGTATATGATGTAATGTACTAAATCAAATCAATCAATAAGCTGAAGTAGGTTTCTATAAGTCTAGACTTCAACCTCCTTTTCAAATAGTATCTTCTGCTGTGCTCCTTTTACTGTAATATCTTGTTTTCGTTTTCAATTTATCTGAAATAAAGACATCAATCAATAAACCAATGGAGTGGGCAAAACCAATTTCATTCCACAACCAAGAAAAATACGAGGGATGCCGCCTTTAACCACAAATCAGGTCAACACTCGGACGACGCGATGATGGAAAAGAATGAAGACATGAAGCCAGCCTTTTGGAGCTATTGTTTCTCCTCAGGCGTTTGTAGCCGGTGACAGTACATTTGTGTCAGTGGGTCCAGATGGGGAATGTGCCAGTGCGAGAACTGTGTTAGTGTTTTAGAGGAAGCCCACCAGAAACGAAAGAGGAAGACAACAGTGATTCATCATCTCTGAGCAGGAAACACCTGCATTACGTCTGTGGCTCTGTTTACACGAGCTCAACGCCAAATCAAGGTCAAGCATTTCTAAAGGACGGCCTTTTCGAGAGAGAGACACAGAGTAAGTCTTATTGGTTTATGCGTTGTACGTCATTTTGAGGCGAGATTTGCCGACTTAAAATGAGAAAGAAATGTATTGGAAGTTTTCTGTCATTTTGTGTTTTCATATAAAAGGTTTTAAATGTATAATTGTATTTGTTAATTTATATATAGATGTATTTAGAGACAATTTTGTTTTTTTATGAGCTAGTTATTAGTGAATAAATCTGGAAAAAATTGCCTTGTTTTTTGTGGTTCAAAAATAAATTAAGCTATGAATCAAATATTGAAAAATCTCTCTAGCCATTCCCAAACCTGAGAATGTTGCGGCCCGTTTATACATCCAAAGATGTCTTGGGGATAAGAATTTATGCTATTTAAGAGAAAATGTCATGTTTTTCCAATGGTTTTTGCTTAATTTTACATCTACAATACAAGGAAACAATAACAATATGGTAAAATTTATATCAACAACTTAATACAAAGTTACGGATGGGACTGATTTCTGGAGAAGAAGAAGAAGAAGAAGAAGAAGAAGAAGAAGAAGAAAAAGAAGAAGAAGAAAAAGAAGAAGATGCATTTTGAGAAGAAGATGAAGAAAAAGAAGAATGCATTTTGAGAAGAAGAAGAAGAAGAAGAAGAAGATGCATTTTGAGAAGAAAAAGAAGAAGAAGAAGCATTTGGAGAAGAAGAAGAAGAAGAAGAAGAAGAAGAAGAAGAAGAAGATAATATAATGTACAATATAGTTCTATGGAGAAACATGGAATTAGTGCAATAATTACACTGTCTGTCGTAAAGATTTACTAAAGATTTATTTGGTTTCAGGTGAAAGTGTATATGTTCAGAGAGAAAACTGGCTCAAAGCTTGAAAATTGGAAAATATTGAGTTTTGCCTGCTGTCTCCCTTTAAGTCCTTAAGAAGATTTTAGTCATAGTTTTGCACTTAACTACTTTTAATTTAGTTTTAGTCAACAACGATATTACTTTGAGATAAATTATCATCAAATATTTTCGCCAACGTAATTAACACAACAAAGGCGCTGGACTCATCTGCATTGCCATTCGGTTCGTCCCATGAGATCTCTCTCTCTCTCTCTCTCTCTCTCTCTCTCTCTCTCTCTCTCTCTGTGGCTCTTTAGACATTAGTAAACATGGCTCTTTCTGCAGCGCATACTCTGGCATTTTGACCCTTTTTCCCTTCCATTCACGGTGATAATGGAGCTTCCTCTGCGCCGAATGCTTTGGAAACGCTAAAACAAATAAGTCGCATTTAAAACAGGCACGAAGGGACCCGTACACGCTGGGATAATGACTCCATGAGCCGCTATTGTATTATTCATTCGACGCATTAACATATTTTCAAGCTATTCCACCATTAAAATGCAGTTTATGGGTTATTTTCAATTCACAGAAACTGATGTAAAGAGGGCTACAGCGCAAGCATTCCTCCAATCGTTCAGGCAAATCTCAATCTGCGGATCAAATAATAGACACAGGGTCAGTGAGTAAAAGTAAAAGGTACATATTTTAGATGGTTTTCCTTTACTTTAAATGATAGTCTGCAAGTCTAAATGGTAAATGTATATGCCCCAATAAAATGAAAACTAAAATTAGTGCATTTTACGATTTGTGTTTTTTAAGTTATGTGTTCAGAAGAAATGCAATCTGACATTACTAACACATTGCAGCCTAGAAACAGAAATCTAGGCTATTGCCAATAGCAGTCAGCACTGTGCAACTGTTAAACACTTCCAAAGTCATGTGAAATTGACTTTGAAAGTATCGATCAACTCACTTTTGTATCAAAACCAAGTAACGACACGATATAAAGGCGTGTCGCTAGGGCTGGGTATTGCCAACTATTCACGATACGAAGCGCAGGGAGGAGGCTACGGTCCATCCAGACCAGAACCTCCAGCCACAAAAACAGCTTCATTCCCTCCATTATTAGGCTCATGAACACTTAATAACATTCAATAACTTTCAATACCTTTGTATCAGAGCCATGAACACTTAATAACTCTGTATCAGACTAATGTAAACTGAATAACCTGTTCCATTTGCACTATGTGGTATGTCCACACTCACATTTGCTGCTAATCTGTAATTCACCATTTATGCTGCTGTCTTTTATTGTGTTAAATTACTATATTATTAGATGTTTCTTCTTCTCTAACTTATTCTATTTTTATGCATGCCTTATAGGTCTATAATTTTTTTCCATTGTTTATTATTTATCATTATTTACAAGTTTATGTTTCATGTTGCATGAGAACACCGAAGAAAATACCTAGTCTGAGACAATCATTGACAATGGCAATAAATCCTATTCTGATTCTGATTCTATACTGTGTATATTCGTGGATATGGGGACGTGCCACTACATCGCCTACCTTTTTGGACACTTTTTACGTAAATAAAGCATCCCAAAACACCAATATTCCGTAAATTGTTGCCTCCCAAACGAGCAAAGGCCCTGTAAATCCATGCATCTGACGTTGCGTGAAGCTGCTCTCTCTCTCTCTCTCTCTCTCTCTCTCTCTCTCTCTCTCTCTCTATAGTAACACGTTCTTGTCCTGATAGATCTGTGTCTGCTTCATCATTTTCATCAATCGTCCCAGTAAGCTATCTCGTTTGAGCTGGTTTGGTGCATGCATTTGGTGATTAAAGCGACAGGCACATGATAAAACTTGGCACAATGGGAAAATAAATCAGACTAGTGATGCATTTTCCCTATTAAACTGGAGATTCAACAAAACACAGTCTACTATGAGTGAGGTTTATGGCTAGGAATAGCATATAAAAAAAGATGTGCCCTTTATAACCCGTCTGTGTTACTCCTCCACTGCCCGGCTCTGCTGTCAATATGATGACGTCAATTGATATTATAAATATCCATACATTTTGCATCCCAAACTTAAGATTTTCCAAAACTTTTGCCCCTATCCCTAAATGTCTAAGCTGCACATACATACCCGTCAAAAGAAATTCAACTGCCCCACACTACTTCTTACTCCATTACATTCCACCACCTAAAGCTATATAGAGCTATATGCCATGCTTATACCTGTACACACGGGTTTAGGCAGCAATTCAAATGTAATGTTTTATTAATACATTTTCTACAGTAGTTAATATTAGAAACATTCAAGGAACAAAGGGGAATTTCAACATTCAAAAGCAATTTGGATGCAACAGGAAACTATGTAGCCAAAAATTGCAATCATTTGTGTATTTTTGACAAACACATCCAGTAAAAATAGTAAAAACCTAAGACACTAATTTTGGCACAATTCATTTAACTTGTTATATGTCCTGCGGAAACCCTGCCACAAACCAAACCATGAACTTTCCCCTGTTTATAAATAACACTACAATAACCCCCCAGCGGTGACTTATCTCCTCCAGCTGACACTGAGGGGTCGGGGGAAGCCTGTTTTGAATGCCATCACTTCCCTTTTTTTTTCCCTTCAACCTGTCCATCCCCCACTTCCTGTACATTCACCCAGGCTTTAATGTCATCCATTCCCATAAGTGCGGCCTCGTGACACGTTACGCACAATGTGGCTCTGTCCACAGCAAACTGGCCCCGTTGTGCACCATTGTGTTTAAATAATGTTGAACTGCCTGTCACTCAGCTGCAGCCAGATCTCACCCACCTGACGATACACTGCCAAAAGGAATCTAAAAATAAGTATTATTTTATTGAACTAAGTATATTTGACTTTTATTTTGTGAAGGAATCTGCCAATGGAACAGTTTGCTGCTGTGAGAGGTACAATTGGCTTGTTAGGTTTGTAGCAGGGGTATAAAAGGCCACACAAAAGAAATGCAATAATCAATAACGTTTGGTAATAGTACAGGATTTACACAGGTAACTGCAGTGCTCTAAGCTTTTAAAGGGGATATCAATATACCACTTTTTGCAGTGTTTGTGACGTATTTATCTCTGCACCGAAGTGAAAAAAAGACTAGTCGGTTTGTGGTATGTTTCCACTTCCTTTTCTAAAATGTGGCTAAAAATACTTCCTTTTTCTCGCCATGAACATAAACACTAATGCTATATGTTCCAGCCCTTACCAGACTCCAATGTGGCAGAAAACTGAATTGATTTAGGTGTATTTTGATGATTTTGACAAATTGAGATGTGTATTTTTCTGCAATAATAATAAAGATATACATAAAGATGGATAGAGTAGCTTTATTTCCAAGACCGTATTTTCCAGGGTATAAGCCGCTACTTTTTTCACGCGGCCTATACATCGATGTGGCTAATTCATAGAATTTTCATAGAATGCACAAACCCGACCTGAGCCAAGCCGCACACTTTTTTCATTTGATTTGGGAGTGTGACTGACAGAATCAACGCTGGCATTTGTTATATGCTTCTTCCACCTGAGGCATTCACCCGCAGTACCAACAGTGCTGCTGCCTCTTCAGGCTCTCCTCACCTTGTCGCCTATTTCAGTCGTCTTTGCACACTCCCCGCTCCGCTCTGTACCGCTGACCATGCGGCTGAAATGTGACACCAGCAGCAGGTGACCGCTAGGTGCGAGGAGCGTCGGGGAACTTAGGCACACACCCATATTACATGAACACATGCGGCTTATAAACAGCTGCAAACTTTTTTCTTTATGAATTTGGTTGGTGCGGCTTATACTCGTGCACATAACAGGCCGGAAATTACGGTACTTTAAAATAACATTACTCAGGTAAAAGTGGAAAAAATATGTAGAAAAAATGGTAGGCTATTGCCTTGAAAAACAAGAACCTACCTGTGCTCTTGTTTGAGAGTTAATTTCTGATTTACAGTATGCTCACTGCAAAAAGTAATCTAGAAATAAGTGGAAAATACTTTCCACCGGTCTTTCCCAAAAGTGTAAAACATAATTTTTACTGGGTCGAGAATCTTTTATCCGCACAAAAACATGTTAAATTCTTGTTTGGGTTGGCATTATAGATTGGTGGTGGGTCCTGACACCATGTTAGTTGAGAACCGCTGCTCAAGGAAGTGGAGTTTGGGCAAAAGGTATCAAGAAATGCACTTGAGTAAATGTAGTTGAGTACTGCCCACTTCTAAGCATTTCTTCATCTGAGAAGTGGAAATCTGCCTCACCGTAAAAACTCTGAGCCTTTCTTTCTTTCTTTGTGTGTATGGGTTTGTTCCCTCAACATAAACTATGTATTTTCATTTTACGCAACAGTTTCTCAAAAGATCTGGCGATAGGTCCCCAGTGACATAAAAGTTAACTTTCATACAACTGGCACTTTAGTTTTATCGATTGTCATGACGCTTTAGATTACACCATCACCATGTCCTGTTAGTAAAGGTCTGGAGTGACCTATTGTGACATTTTGGAAACAGCCAAAACAAAAGTAACTGCGTAATCCCCATTCTTCTCCATCAGCATTTAACGACCAAAGTTCACGTCACATGAGCGTGGATTAGTTGGTTTAAGGAAGACAATAAAGGTGCTAATGCATTCATTTGAACGGAGTCTGAGCTCATGTGATCCAGGATGAAACCAAACAAAATCGAAAAATTCCAATCAAAATGGTCAAAATGGTCAATTAAGGCGAGACACTGTAGGCAAATTACATTTTTTATCATTTTTAGGTTTTGGGCAAGTTTGCTCTCACTTTCACCTGGAAACAAATAAATGACCTAATCTTTACAATAAGGAGTGTAATCATTCACTGATTCAACATTTCTCCATAGAACTACAGCATATGGGAAATTGTAACTTTATGACCGAATTGACAAGATCGCAGATACAAGCGGCTGAACTGAGTTTCCTCCGCAGGGTGGCTGGGTGCACCCTTAGAGATAGAGTGAGGAGCTCAGTCGCCTGGGAGGAGGTTGGAGTAGAGTCGCTGCTCCTTCACGTCAAAAGGAGCTAGCTGACCCCTGGGAGGAGGCCCCCGGGAAGACCTAGAACACACTGGAAAGAAGCTGGCCTGGGAACACCTTGGGATCCCCCAGGAAGAGCTGGAGGAAGTGGGCATGGATCAGGAAGTCTGGGCATTTCTGCTCAGACTGTTGCCTTCGCGACCCGGCCCCGAATAAAGTGGAAGAAAATGGATGAATGGAACTTTAATGGCCATTTTCTCAAAATACATTTTTCTCACATTGAGGCGACAACATTCCACTTTAGTAGCTCCTACAGACTTTCCAGTCTTGCACTGAACAATATATTGAAGGTGTGTTCAGAGGGATTTTTCAATATTTAATTATATTTTTAACCCAAAAACAAGGTGAAATTTGAATTTTTACAGAAGTATTAACTAATAACTAGTACTGTATATTCAAAAACTAAACATGACATCCAAAATCCCCTCTGAAAAATATCAACAAAATAAAACCATAACTTTAAACCTGCCTCTATCCATTAGTTCAATTTTGTCACATCAGATCTTGCCAAAATATATCAGCAATTTTGGCCATGCAAAACATATTTTTCCCATATTTATGTCAGTAAAATACAGCAACAGTTTCAAATTAATATCACTCAATTTAGAATTTTTCCCTATTCACCTGCAGTGTCTCGCCTTAAGCCTGTGACTATTAAAATTCATCCCATAATTATTATAAACATTAGTATATGCAGACACTCAAGCTGTAGTTGACCTGTGATACTGTAACTGATACATTTATGGATGACATTTACGTTTAAGGAAGTGGGATACACATCTGATTGAGTGTGATTTCCAGGCAGGTGCTAATGATGTCATCCGCGGTGACTAAACGTGCACAAGATGTTTATGTGAGCAAAAGAGTGTCAGGTTTGTACTGAACGGAGACATCAAAGAACATGCAAATCTGCAGTGACTAACAGCAAATAAAAACTAATATCTAAGCTGGATACGCTTAATGGCCCGTCTGAGATGCTCTGGTGCTGTCTCGTCAACTTCCTCTGGTTTGTCAAAAACTTCAAGTCAAAGTCTATCATCAATATCTCCACGCAAGTAACTTAATATGTGAGACTGCATTGTGGTTTAAATCCAGTTTTGTCCTTGTTTGCAAGTGGTTTAGAGCTGGTTTGGTTTACATTTTTTGGCATGGTTTAGGCTTTGTCAAAGGGATTCAACGGAGGTTGTCAATTTTCATACTCGTGACTGCCACCTCTGGCCATCCGCGTAACTGCAGTCTCCATGTTAAGCTCGTGCGTGACTGCTGCCTCGGCCTGAGGAGGCAACTTTAAAGTGACAGTGCAGGCTTATAGCGGCAATTGAGTGGGATAGGTGTGGGCTCACAGTACATCGCGGGACATTGCTGGAGCATGTAGGGGATGGAAAATATATTATTTTTAAAATTTTAACTTCCGTAGAAGTTGAGACATGGCAGGTGAAAACATTTATTTCTCATGCAGTGGTCAATTTAGAGATTTGGCCCTTAACATCTTATTTTTTGAATGGTGCTAATCTAGTTACTTTAGTGTTTAAGTTTCCTTTATATCAGACAAATAGGTAGGTCATTTAACATTTAGGTAAATGAATAACACATCACTTACCTATCTGTCTCATATAGAAGAAACTTAAACAGTACCTTAAGATCTTTGTTTCAATTCTGAAGTAAAAAAAACAAAAAAAAAAACAAAGGACCAAACTCTCCCTTCCCTTTCCCACTTATTATTGTTTAAAGATGTTTTGTCTAGTCACGTGTCAGACTCTATCAGGAAGTCCCTACACCATTTCCACGCATATCCATTCACAAATATTTACATGTTTGTTGTCCATGAAGCGAACAGCAAGAACAAAAAGACGTCATAGATATACTGTACATGCGCATTTGCAGACCAGAGATCGTGGAAACAGTGTGTAGCTTTCCCCATAGCTTTCGGAAAATACGGAAATAGCTAGAGGAAAACACTAGAGTCATGTAGCACATATTAAGCCAAACGTGTGCAAGTAAGAATGACAAGTCTGTGTCCAAAAATTAATTTTAAAAATGTACAGAAAGTCCATAGGAGCAAGGAACCTTCGGAGTCTTACCCCGTATGCTAAAGGGCTTCACAGACGACAAGCTAATCCTATGTCCTCTGTGTGTACATCTATGGTACAGACATAACAAACCACGAAATCTCCAGTTTAGTCCAACCTACAGACACCAAACTTTACAGTCCTGTTTCGAAGGTGTTCAGTGTTCAATTCTAGCCTGTTTCATTGAGTTTTAAACCCAAAGAGCAAGACAAAATAATACTAAAGAGTTCCAAATTGTAATCACTAAATTAAATGTGTCTTGCCTTAATCTTTCACTCCGTTGTCTCTGTCTATTGAACACTGTATTCCTTCACTTCCACGCGACATAAAGCAGAGTAAATATTCCTGATGGTCACTGACCCGCACGAAGTTGTCCGGGAACAGGCCCCGGCGCCCGCTGAGCTCGCCCTCCCACCAGCCGCCATCGTCTCTGCGGATGTTCACGATGATGTCACCCACAGTCAGGCTCAGCTCGTCGTCCTGCTGCGCCTCATAGTCGAACTCCACCACGGCCTCCACTGGAGAGGGGACAGAACACACCAGAAAGTCACAACACTTTCACTAATAGATCGCTCTTTTAAAACATAATATTTGTAGGGCATAGGTGGTCAGTCAAATACTAATTAAAGTATGATAAAGAAGTATGAAAAATGATGTCTGGGTGACTGGAATTAAGAATATTTGACCTTAATTTGAGTATTTCTATCTTCCCAAGTAAGAATCTGCCAATTGAATAAGACCCCCCCCCCCCCATTAATCAAATAGAATTAGATTTATTATCAACTTTATTGTCAACTTTTCAATTTGGGGAACTTTTCAATCTTATTTTAGGTGCAATGTGATGTTTTTTTATTGGATTTATGTTCAAAATACTTATTCTATTGGCAGATAATTCTAATTACCTGGTCACATATTCTTATAAATTCTTCCAGTGAGGATATTGAACTGTTATTTGGCCACCGCAACGAAATTTACTCAGATGTTTCAAGTTTTCAGATCTTTGGTTTTTCTCTGGTCTTTTTGAGAAAATTCTGTTCCCATTCCTTTCATTTTTGCCTTCAGTATTTGGTGGATACATTATTTATACACACACCTCAATGAAATCAACAATAACAAAAGCACAGACGTAAGAAGTTAGTGATTTAGGCTTTAACAGTACGGCGGCAACTGATAAACACTGGGAAAAAAAACCTTTAAGAATTCAGGCTGATTTGGAGTAGATATGGACTAATTTAAAATGATGATATTTTTCTTGCCTTTACACTTTCCAGTGTAAAGTGTGCACGTTAATTTCTCTTATTTTAAGCAAAAATGATGCTTGTGCCATTGGCAATGTTATTTCAAGCCAATGCAAACCTACTCAAAATCAGCTTCACTTCGTACCCTTCCCTATATACAGTATGAATATGATGTGAGTGGGTGGTTGGTTGGTGGTGGGCGGAAGGGCTGATTGGCAGCTTCACATCCACACCAAGGCATTATTGTTTTGAGAAATCAGACAAAAATAAATAAATAATGCTTCAGAATACTCATAGAGGTGACTAAAAGCAAAATATTTTTGGGTTGTGGAAACTTATTATTGAAAGAATAACTTAAAGAGCAACTAAAATCCAAATCTACTTTCTTTTTTTGTGCTAAATTAGTGTCTCATAGAGCTGTCTACATGTCATTATCATTATTTTGACATGTTAGAGCACATTAGTAGAAGTCTACTGTATGTTGCTCCCTCTTGGGGTTAAACGACTATAACACATGTGCATTTGTGTTATCCATTGCAATTGGCTCTGGCGGTATCCGTGACTTGGGCAAAGTTTTGCATACGTCAGTGATCCTGCTCCAATTGAAAATAAAAGGGCTCAGTCTTGCACACGCCTCCGTAGCGAGTTGGAACATAGAGTAGAGCAGGCTCGTTCGAGATGATCGGCGAGAGTAGATGGGCGCAACGAGGGCGAAGAAAAAAGTCTGAAGTCAAGCTGGCACTTCACAACCTGAAAACAGAGAGGGCTGCCTCAGATCACGCAGGGTCTCGTCTGATATCACCTTCATTTCAAGTTTATGTTGAATAAAACTCATTTCAAAATCACTGATCTCCCTGCTCTGTTTCCTTTACATTCAGCCACAGATTGTACATTTATGATCAGAGTAAACGCTCATATTAAGTTTGCAAGATAAAATATTTAGAGATGCACCGATCCAGCTTTTTTGCTTCCGATACCAATACCGATACTTGGGTTTGAGTATCTACCGATATCCGATACCAACCGATACCAGAATTATTTTTAAAAAGTAGGTTTGTAGATGACATATTTGTTGTTTATGTAAACTGTTTTGTAGTGGGTGGAAAAACTGACTGGCCCGTGTTATATTAATATAGAGAAATTCCATCATAAAATAATCTGATCATTAATCCATTACAAATATGTTTCCTTTGACAATATTTCTCAAACTAAAATACAAACAGAGAGACCTTAACTAGTGGACAATATTATTTCACTTCGGCCACAACCTTGACCCAATATTGTAATTTTTTCGGTATCAGCTCCGATATCCCTTACCGGTATCCGATCGGTGCATCCCTAAAAATATTGCCTTTAAATCATACGTTTGAACTGGAAAGCACCAATCCATGCGCCACACCCACCCACACTCACCCCCCGCGCGTCACCCCAAAGCCTCCCTGCCTCTTTCGCTGCGATTTGTAGATTTTGATTGTGGGTGGAGTAAGTCTCTGGCACGCCCGCTCTTTAAACATGACGATAAAATGTCAAAAGTGAGTGTGAAAAGCAGTAATCAAAGAAAAAAGCGGCTATTTAGACAAATCTATATCAACCTTTTAGTTTAAAACATTATTCCATGTGTTCATTCATAAAGTAATGTCTTCAGTGGGAATCTACCAATACCATCCATAAAAATAGAATAACATCAAACAAAAATTCAAATTTGGTGAAACATAAATGACTTATGAATTATGCTAGGAGGCTGACTAATAGTAACATGGAGTGTGTGGAGAGAGCGAATAACGACTACAGTGCAGCGTTTTGAAAAGCCTGTCAATCTTGTAAAAAGCACAACAAACGTAAGTTATTATTACCGTTGTCGTAAGTATAATACCAATACATATGTCAAGCTCTACTTTGAAGCATTGAAACCACAAATGTCATCTCTCCTGCTAATATTTAGAGAAATGCACCTTTCCCGTCCGTCCTCTAAGCACTGCATAAACATCACATGAGGCGCGCAGCAGCTAACGCTAATGCCCATAAAAATGCACCAAATGTGTCACTTTTTTTCACCCTTCTTAGCGCACACTGGGGAGGCCAAGGTCTAATCTGCTTTGTGGTTTTCTGGAAGTAGCAGTGACTCAGAAAGCAAAGGCAACTTCCCATAAATTACACCCTACATAATTTATAAAGGGCACTGAAAGTTAAATGTTTAATTAATTGTGATATTGATTGCGCAGTGAAGAAGCAATTGCGGTCGGATGATGTATGGGGCAATCATACAGCTAAGATAAACAGCTACAACGACAAATACTTACAAGATATTTTTTGCGACAGCAGATGAGGCTTTCACAAATTTTACAGAAGTACGTTTTCTTTGGGTGAAGGATTCAGCTAATTTAAAGGAGCTGGAGTGCTCCTCTTCCTTAGACAAACCTGACAGATGTGTGAAAAAGACTGCATGGTTTGGACATAAAATGTGGATTCTAAACTTATTTCCAGGCTTATACGTTGTCAGGTTTTTAGTGAAGACAGTTTTGGAAAGGGGTACTTTGTTGTTTTTTTGGGCCAGACATAGTGTACAGTGGAGAGCCAATGTGATAAAATAATAGCTTCAACTGGAATCTTATGTTGCCAAGTGTTATTCTTAATAGGAATTTCTCAGTTGTGGGAGCAAAAATGTTTTTCTGTCTTATCTTTAAAGGAGTATAAAGCTTTAAGCCAAACACCAAATTAAATACAAACCAAAAGACAAGTAGTTTAAAGTGGCCATCCTGCATAAATTAAGCAAAAAAAAACATTATTTTGGGGATGTCAGCTTTGATACACTGCAAAAAGTGATACCTTAATAAGTTAACGGATGGTTACGTAACCCAGGTTCTCACACACACCGTGAGGAAACCATCAGACGCATTGTTCCTCCGGAAGAAAAAGAGGAAGAAGAGCTTCATTTATACAGTATAGCACCTGTCACACCATAGTCACAAAGCGGTTTACATGAGACGATTGTACATTCACTCCATACACAATAGAGGTAACCAGCTGCCCTGAGGCAACCCGACAGAAGTGTGGCTGCACACCAACGGACCTTCCAACCACCACCATTTACGCACCCAGACATCATTCAGCCGGGCCTATTGTACATGTTTTTAATGATAGGGGAAACCGCAGCATCCGGAAGAAACCTATGCAGACACGGGGAGAACATGCAATCTCCACACAGAATCAAAACCTGGGACCTTCTTGCTATGAAGCACAAGCACTTACTGCTGCGCTACCGTGCCAGGCCAGCAGGTATGTTTGTGAAGGTAGAACAATATTACAAGATGGTTACAAGCTTTAAAACTTCTGCTTGACATATCTCCAATAAAACACTATTCAGTAGCACTAAGGCTCTTTCACTCATACTTATGTGTCCTTCACCATTCCATTTTGCCCAAGGTCATAACTCCATCTCTCACGCCTAGTTAAGATGCACTCGCACTTAATCTGGCATTAGGAGTTAAGTGGGAAGATGATGACTGTCAGACATTAAAATATGAAGCAGCTGAGCAAGCATCTCCTGCTCCCAACTTTCAGATGGAGAGGATATGGATCTGGCTTTAGATAACGGCTCTGCGGAAAAGAACGTTTGGATTTAGGCAGATCATTTGATTGAATTCAGATTTGGATTGAGGAGCGATACATACAACAGATGGTTTATCTAATTTCAACTGAATTATTGTAGATGTCTTCAGACGCAATATGTTTGTGTAAAAAAGCTTAATCGTCGTCGACTACTAAAATAATACGCTGCCCTAGAGTTGAGATCAGCGGTTCTCTGGTGGGTTGTATATCGATCTAAATATAGCAGTTGTGCTCAAAAGCTCAAATATCCTGGCAGAATGTCAGGGTATATACTGCATAATGATCAAAAGTTTTCATCTTGTGCAATTTTGTCAGAAAATCCTGTATTTCAGCTGAAGTGAATTTTTCTTTGCTCCTGAACAATCTTCCTGGCAGTAGTTGAAGGTCATGTAAGCGTTAGATCAGAGACATTTGAATAGTTTCTGTTTCGTTATGATTTCAAAACAGTAAACTCAGTTCTTTGGCAATAAATGGGTTCGCACAACCACTAACCATGAGTGGGAAAAAATACTTTTGTGTTATCATTCATATTCTATTAAAAATGGCCAAATTAAAAGGGTGTGTAAACTTTTGCCCACAAATGTATATAAACTTGAAGCAGACACATAAGAAACTTTTCAAATAAAGGCGAACATTCTGAATTTCAAACCATTTAGACAATATCTTTTAAATGTGCAGACAGACAGACACAATGGCAGAAGTCCGAGCTATACTGGAAAGGAAGTATTGGTTGCGAAGGCTCCAGTCCAGTGCAGTCTATGGGGGAAGTGCGAGTTGATTTGTTGTGGCACTTTTCTTGCAAATCGCATCAGTCTCAGTTTGAAACTTGGTGGTGGCTGATGCTGGTGGGGGGAGCGCAGTGTGTCGGCCCGAGAGCAACCCACATATGCCACTTCCTATAGTACAGAATGCCACAGTGAGTTTACAATTAAGACCAGACTCTGCAGGTGAAGAGGGAAACATTTTAAGTTGAGTGATATCAAATAGAACCCATTGCTGTATATTACCGACATAAGAAAACAGTGTTTCTGTCATTTTGAATCTTTTTGATGAATAACTTTATTAAGGGCTTCCTGCTCCCTTTGAGCAGCGCTGCACAGAACACTTCTGCTGTTCTGAGTCAATCTTGAACTGAGTTTACTCTTTTGAAATCATAATGAAACAGAAACTTCTCAAATGTCCCTGATCTAACGTTTACATGACCTTGAACAATTGCCAGGGAAATTGTCCAGGAGCAAAGAAAAACTCACTTCAGCTGAAATACAGGAACTTCTGAAAAAATGTATGTTTGTTTCAAGATGCACAATGTAAACTTTTGATCTGGGACATTTGGCTAGTTTCTAGTTCTAGCGTAAACAATTTATTTATATTTATTTTTTTGACAATAAATGGCTTCACACAACCACTAATCATGAGTGAAATAAAGGTTTTTGCGTTAGCATTCATGAAATGCATAAGTTTACATTCCCTGACTGAATACTTTTGGCCACAACTTTAGTTACAGAGATTTGTTCAGTGGGGACTTTGAATATCTTGTTTAGTTTTTGAACAAAACTATAGTTATTAGTGAATAAATCTGTAAATATTCCGACATTGTTATATATACCGTGTTTTTTTGGGTTTCAAAGCTCAATAAATCAAGAATTAAATATTGAAAAATCCCTTTGAACAAACCTTTATAATATTGTTAAGTACCAGACTGAAAAGTGTGGAGTCTGTAGGAGATATTAAAGTGGAGATGTTGTCGCAACAATGTGAGAAAAAATGTGACATTTGACATTTTGACATAGGTACTTGCAGTCCTTATTGTAGAGATTAGGCCATTTATTGGTGAAAATTGATGGTAAAGTTATACATTATGTTAAAAGAGCAAACTGGCCCAAAATTTGCACAAAGTTAAGTTTTGCCTGCAGTGTCTCACCTTAATCCTCATTACAGGAAAAAAAGGTGCATTTCTGAATGAGAAAAATTTGATTGAATAATGGCCACAAAATTCTGGATAATGGAATCAAAATCTGAAAAAACTGGAGTAACAGTACAAACAAATGCTTGTCACAAATGCTGTCCTCGTTTGCGATAATTGTATTCGAAAAAATAGCAAAAACAAAAGTTCCAGTGAAATTGAAATGGTAATGTCTCTGCAGCAGAGTAGTAGACCTAAGATCACGGCGACAGCTTGTGGCTCGGTACACAACACCAGAGTTAAAGCCAAATGTGCTGCAAAGAGGAACTGTGGCTGGTGTGAAAATACTCTCTTACTGCAAACTGGACAGGCCCACAGAGCAACAATGGGACAGAGATTTCAAGATACTGAAATCATGTTTTTACAACGACTGCAGTTGCGTTTGGAAATAAATATAAGAGGACTCTCACTTTCATAATCCCAGTCTAAGATCTAAAGGTATTGAGCAGGGGTATCCAACCTTTTTTACCCTGTAAGCTACATTTGCGTGACAAAAATGGCAGTGAGCTTCTTATGCTTCAAAGAAATACGTGTAACTAGGCCTATAGGAGTCAAGATCATACACAATAAAAGAAAATTACAGCAGTTTCCGCTTTATAATTTGCTATTTTCACCTAATCTCCCATTTTATACTTTATTCATTGTGATTTAGACCTGGTTCAAGTTTAGAGATCATTTGGTCAAATTTAGGCCTAGTTTAGTCTTGATTTGCTCCAGATCTAAGCCTGGTGGTACTTGCAGGGTCAAATCTTTTATGAGGTGGTACTCGGTGGGAAAAGTTTGATAAAACCGCTGGACCAAATGTTTGGAGATGTTCTAAAATGTGTGTAACAATGTAGAAAGACTTTGGCGAGCTACTTGGAAAGGGCTGATGAGCTACTGGTTGGAGATCACTGGTATTGAGCTTTCTCCGTTTTTCCCACTGGGTTTTTTCTTTCTTTCTTTCTGAGGACGTGGGATACCCGATAGGCTGGTTTTGTTTAGATATTACATTTGTGTGCCATTACTGTGTTTGGGACATTTCTTTGATCTTTCTTTTGGTGTCTTTAACGCCCTTTGCGATGACTCCTGTTGTGAAAAATAAATTGATTGATTGATTGAATTGAGGAAGGCCATGTTTACATATTGTGAAACTTGTACTAAGAGCATCCTACAGACAATATATGGAAGATTTTTTGTGTTGTCACTTTGTGAATTTTAAATGTCTTTGAATTTCACGCTTTTAAAAATGTTTTTAACACTGAAAAACCATCTTTGAATTTTTTTGTCTCCAAACTTAAGTCACTTAATTTTCAG
>OMNZ01089490.1:42220-54746 GCA_900303255.1 Lesueurigobius sanzi
AAAAGCTTTTAACAATTACACTTTCCATGCACCTTTTTGCACCAACCGATTAATCGATTAATCGTAAAAATAATCGTCCGATTAATCGATTACCTAAATAATCGTTAGTGACAGCCCTACAAGAGTGATATCTGCTGAACGTGGTTCCAATCCACCGGTCTGGAAATGTTTGAGGAACTGATGAACATGCTGTCCCCAATTTTAATGTGATTACAAACTTTGACAAACATAATGAATCAAAAAAATTAATTTTGTCTTCAGTGAAATTATTAGATTATTGTTTAATAGGTTTAGTAGATGTTATCTGTGCTTCTGAGGAAGATGGGAGTTCTCCACATTGAAACATAATCTACTATACCTATTGTTTGACAAACATAAGATATCTTATCAACTGCCTTTGTAATACATTTTTTTAATTGTAAAGAGAGACTTTATGAACACCCTGTATATCGAATTTAGCCATAAACTTAACTGTGGGAGTCATGGATACAGCAACTTTCATACGTGGCTGGTTGTTTGTGTTGTTCGAATACCATGGTTGGTGGTGTCAAAGTTGCTTTGTTACATTTTTACACGTTTCTTCTTGCAAAGTGCAGCTACAGCGTGTACAGAGTTATATCTTCTTTATCTGGCATATTTTTCACAGGAACAAAAGCAAGTAACACCATTGGAAGTCCGCTATAGGGGACTGTTGCATGTTTATTTCTGAGTACACCATGACTTTTGCACCTTCCTTATTTCAAAATGAGGAAGAGTTTGAGCATGTACTTTGCTCGCGGCTAAATTGTCACACGTTTTCAAGCTAAACATTAACTCCGGAGCTAATTGATTGTCCAGCCTCTGTTCCCAGGCTTAAGTTGATCCGAAGGAATGCCTGAGCGCATGTGACAACCAATAAACTGCTTATAAACAAGCGACTTTTCCACATTTCCAGTGCGGCTTATGAGAGCATTACATTGGGGTTTTGGAGCCAGACAAATGCATTTTACACACCCTTTTTATGATCAGTCAATGCTAAAGTCTATTGGATTGTGTTGTCATAAATGCCTCAAATTATCAGTTAATGTAGTGTTAAACCAATGTAGAAACAGATGGTCAAACAAGAGAAGCAAGAAGGCACGCAATGTAGCAAAGAATCCATAACTTGATTTTCTTTGGTCAAGATCAAAATTCAATTTTATCATGAGTCATACAGTCAGAGTCAGACAGTCATAAGGAAACACTTTCTTATGTGTTGCTTTTATTTCAAGACCATTTACATTGTAGATTCAAACACATATGGAATTATGTTTTAAACTAAAATGATTAAAATAGATTCTTCAAAATAGTCTTAGATTGTTTTTCTCGCTGCTTTGGCCACATTTGACATTTTCTCAATGAGCTTCACGACGCACCAGAAATAGTTTTCACTTCACAGACTGTTGAAAACCATTTCAGGTCACTACCTCATGGAGCTCATTGAGGAAATGCCAAGAATAAAGAGTTGAAGTGCCAATGTTGAAGAATTTAGAATATAAAACATATTTTGAGTTAGGGCTGCAAGATTAATCCATATAGAATCGACATCGCAATTTTAAATACTACAATAACCTAACTCCAAAGGCTGAGGTTTTTTTTTGCCTTGCATCTCCAGCAGAAAGATAATGAATTCGTACAACTGCAATGTATAAAAGCAGTTTTAGAAGTATATTTTGCTGACAATACTATAGGGCTGTGACAATAAACAATAATATTGGTAACTGCAATGAAAAGAAGGCACGGCATTGCGGCATTTTGTTTCATAATTGGCATCATTGCTTAAGCAGACAGTTCAACAAGACGTCAGTTCAACTACGGCAGGGATGCACCGATCCAGCTTTTTTGCTTCCGATACCGATACTTGGGGTTTGAATATCTACCGATATCCGATACCAACCGATACTGTGAGATTTTCACAAAAGTGTGCTTGTAGACTCATTTGTTGTTTACGCAAAGAAACTGCAGTGAATTTGCAGAGAGTGAAAAAGTGACTGGTCCTTGTTACATTAAATAGACAACTTCCAAAAAACAGTGATCTGATCATTAATGCTTTATAACTATTTGTGTAGGTTCTCAGTCGTACAGGAGTACGAGGCAAGATGAAGACTGAAGCATTTTTGCCTATGCCTTATAACTATGTTTTATCAGTGATTCTCAAACTAAAATGCAAACACTAATGACCAATATGAAGCTATGTCACTACTTTGTGACTCAGTCATAGTTTCTGCCTCAGCCTTGACTGGTTGAAGCTAGCATTAGCATACCGCTGCTAACTGCTGTATGTTGCGCAGCGATCAATAGCGCTATTGCAGAGAGTAAAACAATTTTAACACGAATTCTGCGAGTTCAGAGCTTTAAAATGATATACAGCATGTCCATATTCGCTGAAATTAAGTTAGCGAAAATATCGGTTCGGATATGCGATACCGGTATCAGATCGGTGCATCCCTAATTACTGTGATAATATTGAGAATCGCAGAAAATGTGAGACAAAATTTCTGTATCATCCCACGTTTAGACAATACTGAATTGCATAAAAAATATTAAAATCGCAAATCGAATCGCAATTTCTGTCCGAAAAATCTCAATTAGGTTTTTTGTCGAAATCCTGCACGCTTTTAGTTTTCTACACAATTCCATAGTTTAATGCCTTCAATGATTATTATACAATGTAAATAGTGTTGAAAATAAACATAATACAAAGTGTTTCCAAACCTTTGACTGCTACTGTATATTGCCTTTTCATGTCCTCTCGAGCTATCATCTTCTGAAAGTCATTATGAGAGCATAAACTCGCCTGTCACTCACTCAAAGCCTGACGAGATCGAGCAGCAGAAGCAGAGAGTGAAGGACAAATGTCTGTATTCGAGCACAGAGCTGCATTAGACATAAAAAAAACACTGACGCACAAAAACATTGAGATGTTTGTGACGATTTTGGACGCGGTCGAGAGAGCCCTGCAGAGGCTTCATGTAGCACAGAGCTAGTGTAAGGCAGGTTTATTTATTTGTAGGCTACTGAATTAGGACCATGGTGGATAACAGCAGTTTTAGAAGTATATAGTTTAATGTTAGAGATCAATTTTGCATAAAAAACAAAACATACATATACACAATATTAAAATCGCAGTATCTGTATTAGGTTTTTTGTCAATATTGGTAACTGTCAAAATGATTTCTCGTCTTATTATTGCTAATTTCTCTGTCATTCCTGGACCAATCCACGTGAAACAAAAACTGTTGCAAAGTTCTTCGTTGTCACTGACCTGTCCCTGTTTAAGTCCAGGTTAAATAATCTGATCAGACTGGCTTTTAACACCGAGGGCTAGGACCATACCTCCTTTTCGGGTTATACAAATGTCTGTGTTTTAATTGTTTTATCTTTCGGTGAAGCACTTTGGTCTTCTTGTGTTCTTGTAAAGTGCAAATACATTTTGATTTGATTGATTGAACGTCTTCTCTGTCAGCACATATGAACTAAGGTGTGATTATTTTCTCATAAAGGAGTCCAAAAGCGGTGACAATATTCCAAAACATGTGCGTGAAGTTGCCCAGTAGAAAGGACTTTCAGCCAAAAGAATAATACGGCAGGTTTGTGAATCCAATCCCTATCAAACAATGAAAAATTCCAAGAAAAACAGTATTGTTTCTCTCCCATTGGCGCCAGCTCCAACTGAAATATAATTCTATAACGTGAACGCAACCTACAGTATGTGAGAACTAAACTGACTCCAAGACCACACCAGAACTGTACTCGTCTCCACTCTCCAGACCACCTGGATTGATAGAGTTTCAGCCAGAGAGAGAATCATAAGTGAAGGTCTAAAGCAGTGGTTCTCAACTAGTATGGGATCGAGAGAGACCCACCCTTACCCACAGATGACAAGCCGCGACCGAAAAAAGAACATTCATTCAAAGCCATAAAATGCTCTCCGGTTTGAAATGCTGTATTGTGTTTCCCAACAGATTTTTGTTGATTTGAAAATGTAATATACCCATAAAGTTGAAATTCTGGTCAAAAGAGGTCACCACCAGTCATTTTAACACCTAAAATAAATAAACAAAATAAATCCTAGGGCTGGGCGATATGATGATAAAAATCTAATCGTGATCTGAGCTCCATGACAATCTGATTTTTGGGGAACATTGTCTTATCGTAATTCAATTGCAAGGATTAAACCAGAACTAAACCAGGAGGAAACTAGGTCTAAACCAGGTCTAAAATCAGACAATATCACTGACTGAATCTGGATTAAACCGGGACTAAACCAAGAAGTTAACCGGACTTAAGCAGAGACTGAAAGGACCAAACTAAAAAGATTAGACCAGGGACAGAACAAAATTACCCTGAACTAAACCTGGACTAAACCAGGTCCAAACTCAAGGACTCAATCAGAAATAAACCAAGAGAAAACTGGGTCTAAATCAAGTCTGAACCTGGACAATATCCCAGACTGAATCAGGATTAAACCAGGACTAAACCACGAGTGTCTAAACTACAGTATGTAAGGACTGAAACTCGGACTAAAACAGGTCTTAACCAAGACTAATCCAGGACAACACCAGGTCTAAACCCCAAAAGAAGCAGATGGCTTTAGTCGCCTTTAAAAGACAATATACACATGAATTGTGAGAAAATCGAAATCGTGATTTAAAGTAAAGAAAATCGTGAAAGGGTATTTTGGCCCTACAATACTGCATCGCAAAAAATACCGTATCGCAAGAAGCCACAGAATATCGCAAATTCACTTAAGTCTTCCATCTGAATGAGATTTTTACATTTTTTGCCAACACTCTCTAAAACCAAACATGCATGGAACTTATAAATGTGCATAGGATCAGTTTCAGTTATAACTTTCCTAATTTAGATAATGTATTGGTCTTGATTTGGTTCTGATTTTGGTTATTTAGACAGAATTTGCTGAAAAAGATATTACAACGGTTTATCTAAGTGTCGCAATAATATCGTTATCGCGATATTGCATGCCCCGAATCGCCTATCGCAAGTTTTTTCGACATTCGAGAACCACTGGTCTTAAGAGCTGCATGTAGCTCCAGAACCATCGGCTGCAGTTGCCCGTCGTAGCTGAAGTGCAAAGTTTGACACTGTACGTAGACACGGGATATCGAGGCACAGGCCACGTTAGGGCTGCGTGAGTAACGCTGCCCATAGCAATAACACAGCCAGACACCGCCACGGTCAGCCATGCCTTATTGAAGAAGTCAACAGACCGCACATATACAGATAGAGAGTCACACAATGCAAACGTGTCAACATCTGCAACTCATCAATGACCGCTGGCTTCGCTTCTCCGCTCACTCTCCTATTCTTTATCATGCACTGGCCGCGGACGCGCACACACACACACGCCCACGCCGCCTGCCTGCCTGCCCAGTGCCCTGCCCGCTCTCCTCCGAATCATGAATAAAAATGTGTTAGCTGCGCTCCCCCTGCGACGCCCGGGGAGGTATCATAGCCTCCCCCGTACGTACGAGAAGGGCAGGATGAGGAGTACCATCCAGATGCGTAAAAACAAACAAGGCGCCGCGAGTAAAGAATGAACACAGCGACGCGACTTACCCATTTATGTGACTCTGTGTAGTGGTGTTGCAGGCTGGCAGATAACGGTGCTGCTGAGGTACTATGGTTGGGGTTTTTCTTTTCTTTTTTTTTCTTTTTTTTTGGAGGTGGCTTGAGAGCACAGCAGCAGCGGCGCAGTTAAACGGGAGGAGCGTCCGATGTAACCATATTCCTTCCTCTTTCTCTATCCAGTGAGACACGACAGAGGGAGGCAGAGCTCACCAAAAAAGCAAGAAAAAAAAGGCAGCACAGATGAACAAATCTCTCTCTCCCTCTCTTTTCTCACTCGCCCTCTGCTCCCTGGTGTCTCGCTGCCTTCACGTGCCCTGCGTAAAATCCAAATGTCCGCGCTGGGTTACGGTGAAAATAAGGCGCGTATATTGTTCGGTATGTGCGGTGGGGCGTGTGACGCATTATGTTGAATCACACGTTTTGATGAGCAGATGGCGCTGGCACAATAGGGTAACAGCAGGACGGGATCAAAATATTCATTTCCAAGTCATTTCCAATCAAATGTTTAGAAATAGTCAGACAGTAAAACGTGATATAGATTTATAAATGCGTTTTATTGGGTGTAATGTCCCAATTTGAGCAAACATTTTTTTTTCCTGACAGTCTGTGAAGTGAGCAGTGCCAGCAGCCAGCATCCGAATCGGAGCACCTGCACCCCAAATCTCGCGATAAGCACTATAATCCTAGAAATCACCATGGTTGTAGTTTAATGAGAGGTTTGCATTGTCAAAACAAACATTCATTATAGGAATTGGCTGTAGCACATGACTTTTTGCAAACATAATAGCTATCCCCATGTCTAAGGCCTTTAATGATCCTTATTATAATGGTGTAAGTGGCAACAGGGCTATGGCATTTTTGTTTAGAATTTTCCTGCTGATTTTATTGGGAATTATGGAGAAGCTAGGCTTGTTCTTACTAAACATTGGCAAAAATCCTTTAGAGAACGCTTTTGGTGACTAACACCTAATAATTGATGCCTTTTCTCATGAAGGAGTCACCTGCTTTCAATTGACACTTGGGGGCAATATTGTCTACAACAGTGTTTCTCAAGTGGTTTGGTGTCGGGACCCACCATCACTCTAGAACACACGTGTCAAACTCAGGCCCGCGGGCCAAATGTGGCCTGTGAGATGGTTTATTCTGGCCATTCTGACCATGTCAAAATAGCCCTGTCCTAATGTGTTCCAATGGGTGTCCCAATACTTTAGGGAGCAAGGGGAAGTGGCTATCCCTCCCTAAAAAAGCCCCTCGGCAGCAAGTCAGCTCTGGACCAGACTTGCGGCCAAGGGAGTATCCCATAATGCCTCGTAAACTCAGCCAGCCGCAATTTTTTAATAGAGTATATATTCGCAAATAAGCTTGTAAAAATTCTGAAATGTTTTGGCATGTGTTAGTTAGATGTATTTGCAATGGACTGTTAAGTGATAATTTGAAAATAGCTATTTGACGACATATAAATAAATTCGACATAAATAATTTCAAACATGAATGAAAATAGTACTTCTTCTGTGTGGTGTTATGCAATTTACAGGCAATGTGTAATACTGCCATCTCCTGGACTGGGCTGAAATCAGACACGCTGATGTTGCGCGTGACGTGAGGAACATGTTCGCTACACTAATTTGCATTCCAGTGGTGTCCCATTTCTTAGGGGAGCATCTTCACTTGCACTTCCCTCATTGAGGGAACTTTGCTGTGGAGGGATCTCGTAGCAAGTGTTCTCAGGGCAAGTGAGAGAAATGGGACTGGGCCTGGACCGTTCCTGTGAGGAGTTATGGATGTTTAAAGAAATAACCAAAATACTTACTCCAGCCACTAGGGGGCAGCCAACATTTTAAAACGGAAGGAATTCCACACCTGTCCAGCAGAGGTCACTGACACTGAATCATTATAAAACCTACAAAACAGAAGGTGCTCTGTCACTGGTAAGTGTTGTTTTTAGTGTATTACGGCCCTGGTGACACAGGCTTGTAATACAAGAGTAAGCCATTATTATTATTATATTATTATTACAGTGCTAATTATTATTATTGATTTATTGAAATGATGTTTTATCAATAGTATTACCTGGTTAATGATATATGTGGTCCGCAACCCGCCATCGTAGTTACATTTTGGCCCACAACCCAAAAGGCTCAAAAATTGTTCCACCACCCACAGTTGAGAACCACTGGTCTAGAAGATAATATCAAAATTGCTCTCATGGCGGCACAGTGGCAGAGTGGATAGCGCTCTTGCCTCACAGCAAGAAGGTCCCGGGTTTGATTCCCGGCCCGTGCGGGAGTTTGCATGTTTCTCCCCGTGTCTGGATGGGTTTCCTCCGGGTGCTCCGGTTTCCCCCATCAACCCAAAACATGCACATTAGGTTAAATCCTCCAGCAGGTGATTCTGACCATGAGCCTGGTTTCACATCTGGAGATGGGTCCCCGGGCGCTGCACTGCGGCCGCCCACTGCTCCTGACGGATTGCCCCAGCGGCATCGAAGGATGGGTCAAATGCAGAGGGCGAATTTCCTATACGGGGCAATAAAGTTCACCTTAACCTTAACCTTTGGAAGATCAAGAAATGAACGAAAAAACTGCAAAAACTGCTAAAAAATGTGCAAAGTGGTATTGTCGCACTCACCTTATTCGATAATACGCATAATTTCAAATGTTAAATTGGGTGCAACACAGCCACAAAAAGCACTCGCTATTCTGCACCTGATACTGTATCTTGATAAGTGACTCACTAAATTTTTGGAATCAAATCTTGAAGTTGTGGCTTAAGAATATACCTACACTAGTGACTAAACTGAATCGTTGTATCTTGTAAATTATGGAATTGGCACTATCTCTGTTACCAATTGGGCATTAAGTCATTATATGTACTTCATTTGTGGAGCTTCTCTCATATCAAACTATCTCCTGTGCATGAACTAGCAAAATATGAAAGCATAGATTAGAGAATACACGCATTTATGTATTTAAGATGGCGAGATCGTGCATAATACTACATGGAATTAAATTAGCATATGTTTTGTTATGGTTGCAAACCCATCTCCACATTTTGCAGCCGTTATTCTAACATCTAATGCAGCCAAGTGTCTAAGATTTCTTTATTTTTTAATTCCCTTGAAATCCCTTTGGAAATAATGTGATTCTGTTTTTTGTTATTGAGGCCTCTCAGTTTCACAACTTTGGGCACTGAGGCTTCACATCTTGATGCGTTGTTGCTTAGGAACGACAACACAGTCTCAGGACGTGATGTTTTTGACCAGAAAGTGATTCACAAGTCAAAAAGCCAAGTATGTGGAGGGTTATTAGCACATTAACAGCTAAAGGGGAGACACTGCAGGCAAAACTCAATCTGGGTTTGATCTTAACAGAGAAACTTCCACCGGGAAAGAAAGAAATTGCTAATAATCTCTACAATACAATGTTTAATTATTGCACTTCTCCGCACTTAAATGGTAAGTGGTGCCAAATCCGGCCTTCCAAGGGGTTTCATTTGGCCCTAAAGATGGTGCCTTGATTTGTATGAAATGATTTTCGATCCAGAGAAGGTAGCAGTGCAGGACCTTGTTGTGATTGATGGAAGGGAAATTGAACAAGTGAACTTTTAAGTACATGGGCTTGGTGTTTGAAAGCAGTTTCAAGTGGAGTGACCATGTGGACTTTTTGTGTGGAAAACTAGTTCAAAGCTGTAGTTTTTGAGACGCCTGTGGCTGTTTGGAGTCTGCACTAGGATTATGAAGATGTTCTAATGTTGTCTTTGAGAGTTGTCTAAGATACAGCATTGCTGTTCGGTTCGGAGCAATCTCTGCAAAAGACAAATCAAAAATACAAAAACATGTGACGGTGGGTATGAAAATAGTCGGATCGGCAAAGATTCCGTCACTCCAAGTGATTTATGAGAAGACAGTCCTGGCACTACCCAGGACGACCACCTGTGAGCAACATGTCCTGCAGGTGAATACAGTATAAAGTACTGCCTTCAGGCCGGCCCTATAAGCAGAAGATTTCTGTAAATTAGTTACTCAAATCAAGAGCAAATACAGAAATTTTACGCATTTATAGATTTATTTTTGCAGTGTAGACCACTTGAAGAGTTCATTTGCAAAAACAGATAAGTGCCATTTACAAAAATCAACATTTTCTTGTGATTTTCCCTTTGTGTAGCTTTTTTTTTAATGACCAGACCTATATTAGTGGATCAGACATATTAAGTTACTTGTTCTGTACCAAATTGATTCAACTTTAGTTTTACTTGTGTCATCTGCAGAGCAAGGTGATCAAAATCTAGAATAATTTGGCAAAGAATTCAACATGGAGATATCTGCTTTTGCAAATGAACTCTTCACTTTCTTTTACAAACGTTGTTGGAATAAAGGATGGGAGAATTGTGGTTGGAGACACTGCAGATGTGTTGGACAATGATCTGACTTGTATGTATTGTATGAACTGTGTGAGCAGACGAGCAGCACAGCCCAAGACAAATTTCCTCGTTGGGGAAAGTGAATCTTGTTTTATCTTATCTTATTTGTAAGCACTGCAATGTTCTACCCAGTATCACAGTTGTCGAAGGACATTTAATCATATACGTATCTGTTTTAATGCTTATTTCAACTACATGTAAAACAGTATTGCATTAGTTTTCCATTTTTGCCCTCCACAGAAGAAACTTTGGGCACCACTGGTTTCAGGTTTTAATTCCCACGTTTGAACCCTAAGAAAAAGTAAAATTATATCATGTTATTAGTGGAATACTGTAGTTTTTAATGAAATTCAATACTTTACTTTGGTCACAGACACATAAAAACTAAGCCAGTGAGTCCATATACTGGAAAAGTAAAATATATAAAACCAATATGTCAATAAATAAACACCTATACAGTATAGACCTGTCTCCATCCATTATTTAGATTGGTTCTTGAAAATATTGGGGAGATTTTACCATTTTCAAGTATAAAATGTCTTATTTTGTAAAAACATTTTTTTTTCCTCATACAGTATTTAGGTCAGTAATTTACAGCAAACATTTCAAATGTATATCTCTAAAGTTAATATGTTTCCCTATTTTCAAACACAGTATTTATATTCTAGGGATGTATCAGGGTCCGTGGCTCTCAAGTTTTTCATTTTGACCTGCTAAAAGTAAAGAGTAAATATAACCCTTCTTATCTGACAGTTTAATTACTGAGATTGTCAACACATAAAGCAGCAGACCGAGCGGAACATGTAACAAACTGTACAGATTGATGAAACCCATTGAATGAAGCGCCAGATGAAATTACGGCGCTTTAAACTGATTTAATACACGCAAAAACAATTACTTCATAACGCAGCGAGTGTCGAGGTGTCTTTATGTGAGATTAATGGAGCTAGATGTCAAGAATACACTCCAAAAATACATCTAGATGAGTTGAAATTACCAGAATTAAGTATATTTTAGTATTTCTGTCTCGCACGCCAGATCAAAAGGTCCACCAATGGAATAAGATTATGACCTCTTATTTGTGGTTTGTTTTCCAAAATCCTGTTTGTTCTTGTTATTTTGAAGGACTGAGGAGGTAAGAAGGGGACTATGGAGCAAGTTTGGCCTGTTTTGCTTTGTTTTTGTCTTTTTTATTGCCTTTTTATTGTCATCTGTATTTATTCACCTTCAAGCGAGATGGCACGTCTCAAGAAGCATTCCGTTGATAAACTGTAACATATAAACGTTTTATTTTCCAATATGTATGTGGAAAAAATACATTAAAATGTCATCTTAGGTGTAGTTGGATGTTTGTACTTGTTTAAGCTGCAGAAATACGTGTTTCATTGACAGATAATTTTACTTACCTGCTCGATTAAAGGTCGAATTTTCAAATTTCAAGAAATCTGTACATATTTTCAGATTAGTTTTTCCAGTGTAGCCTTCTGCGCTGTTCATGCCAGATCAAGAGTGACCCCATGTGGTGATACGCTGCTATTGCACCCTGCGTCACAGCCTATTTTTATTCACGTCGCCTCCATGATCCAAGAAGAGCAGGCCAGGTCAAGCAAGGCCAGCGCTGTTTATCACGGTCCAGTTTATCATTTGCAAAGTAGCGTTCTGTGTCTAAATATTTGCCATGTTTTACACCGATCCATGAAGCAACGAGGAGACGGATAATAACAAGGCTGTAAATCTTTCTCCAAGGAATTTAGTGGCTTACTTCGACACCCTGGATGATGTCAGTATATCCCCCAGCTCTACTGTAAAAAACCAAGACCTCTTCTTTAAAAAAAATCATATTAACCAGGCCTCCAGAGCAGCTTTCTTTCATTTGCGTAACATTGCAAAAGTACGAAGAGTCTTGCTTAAAAGTAACGCGGAAACACTTATTCACTCGTTTGTTTCATCAAAGCTGGACTACTGCAACTCCCTCCTGGCAGGATGTCCCAAAAGCTCTCTTAGAGGCTTTCAACTCTTATGAATATTGAATATTAATTAACAGGGACTAAAAGAAGAGAGCACATAACTCCAGTGTTGAAGTCTCTCCACTGGCTTCCCATTGAGTTTAGAATTAAATTTAAAATCCTCCTCCTCACATATAAGGCTATAAAAGGGATGGCTCCGATCTATCTCCAAGAAATGATTGTGCCATATCAGCCGACCAGAGCGCTTCGCTCTCAAAACGCAGATCTACTGGTGATTCCACGCGTCTTTAAGACCACAATAGGAAAGAGAGCCTTTAGCTTCAGGCTCCTTTTCTATGGAACTAACTATCGTTTTCCTTATTGTATATTTATGTTGCAATATTTAGGTCTAACCTGCACATTTTCCTTCTGTTCATTGCTATTCACATTGTGTCCTCTTTTTGTGTTCCCCCTCGGTGGCGAGTTTCCTGGTGAGGACCAGAGCAACTGCCGCCACCGTGTGACAGGACAGCATTCGTGGTTCTGGACGG
>OMNZ01089491.1:0-16209 GCA_900303255.1 Lesueurigobius sanzi
ACACTTACAATTGGCCTCCTTAAATACACTTTCTCATGATTGGATTCATCTGTGTATGGAGGTCAAGGGTCACTGAGATTACCAAATCAATTTTGAGTTCCAATAATTAGTGCTAAAGGTATTAAAATCAATAAAATGCAAGGGTGCCTAAATTTATGCACATGCCTAATTTGTTTATATAATTCTTGCACACTTTCTGTAAATCATATAAACTTTATTTCACTTCTCAAATATCACTGTGTTTGTCTCCTATATGATATATTTAACTGTATTTTTTTATCCAAACAACCAATGATTTATAAAGGAAAATCATGAAAATTTACAGGGGTGCCCAAACTTTTTCATACACTCTATGGTTTACACACATCCAAACTGTATGGCTTGAGTTGGACATTGTCGGTAACCTTACAAGACAACTTTTTCCTTAGGTCATTTTCAATCTAATTTAAATACATATGTATGGGCCACAGTCCATGTAAAAACCCTTTGACTGGCTTGAGATGTTGCTTCAGGAGTTCTACACTATGTTCTTTCTTCATGATGCCATCTCTGGTCTAATACTAAACAGGTGCAAACTTCTGACCTTGAGGAAAATTGACAAATGGATTCAAATAAAAAAATCCTGTTTGATTTTTTAGGGGATCTGGTTAAACAGATGTGTGGTTTATAGCAGTGGTTCTCGACTGGTACGGCACTGGGACCCATCAATATGTCACGCCAAGCCATGACCCAAATAAGAATTTAATTTAGCATATAAATAAAATTTCAAATACTTTTCAAATTATACTTTTCTAAGAATTGAATAATCCTAAAAGCTTATGGTATGTGTGTTTGTAAAGCAAGATTGTTTTTATCGAATTAGATTCATGTATTTGCGTAAAAATTTGAATCATGGACAGATTTCTTGATATTAGTTTCTCAAATTTAAGATTTTACTTATTTCTAGATGACCTTTTGCAGTGTAGTAGATGAATACTTTTAAAATGTTGCCCAGAAAAGGCTTGCGACTCAGTAAAAATGATTCTGCGACCCACTTTTGGGTCCTGACCCACCGGTTGAGAACCATTGGTTTATAGGGTAGAACTGTACAATACACACTTTGACCGTCTTTCGATGTCCAGATCCATCCCAATAACTGAAGGTGATCTCGATCTCTTCATCTAAAAAACAAAACACATGAAATGAGGCAGGGTTTATTAGCCTCGTATACATAGTGTACATACTGTTCTTTCAAGGATGAATACTCACTCTTGATCTTTTCCTGTTTGAGCTCCCACTCTTGCCTCAGCTCCTCTCTCAGGCGGTTTTCCTCCTCCTAAAAAAACACATTTTATTATATTAGTTATTTGGTAATACAATTCAGGGGTGGTATGAAGAGCTTAGCATTAAAACTTGAGCCAACATGTCAGAGTAAAATGTATGGAGTGTACAAAACGGAGAACGCAAGTCATTACAGATGCACCACATCTGCCTCAGGACACAAAAGGCATTAAAGGCAGCGGAAACATTCACCTCTCGGTCTCGATCGGGCAGAAAACTGGTGTCCACATCTGGATTCTTCCCCAGTTTCTTCTTCTTAGTTGGAAAGTCTAAATTAGCAAAGACAGTATAAGTGTGTATACTGTATGTACATGGAGGGATTTTTGTTCAGTTAAAGTCATTACCGTCCAGGTCGTCCTCATCTCTCTCATCTTCCTCCTCCTCTTCCTCTTCTTCCTCATCATCTGGGTTAAAAGACAAACTGGCAATTTTCCTTTTCTGCTCCTCTTTTCTTTTCTTCTCTTTCTGCTTCTCAAGTTTGCTGCAAAAGAAATGAATGCCAATAACAACTGCAGAAATCATGGAAAACTTAAACTTTTCATCAACAACTGAGTAATAATAATCTGTTTTTAGTGGAATAATACTGGAGCGGGACTTTCCTGTTCCAGCTGAACAGGTGCCTAACGAAACAGCACTGTTCTGCTCCTCTGGTGTTCCAAAAATAAATGAACCGCCCTTTCAGCATCAGCCATTCAGTGATTAAAGGAGAAATTCAAAGTTTTAAAAAAATATTGTGGTGTTGAATGGCTGGAGGAACACATGTTCACAGACAGCCTATTGTTTATTTGTACAACCAAAAATTGGAGAGGAAAGTAATCCATCACTTCAGCCCCATCCGTAGCAGTGTGAGAAGACACATTAAGATAAATGGCAACATTTATCTTAAACTGATAGTGCGTAAAATCTAAACGTAGAACAAATGTAACAGAATGCGTATAATTGCCTGAATTGTTATTGTTTGTTTATTTTTGGTTGGAACTATGAAATGTTCTGTTTTAACACTGGTTTACATGTAGTACGGGCTGTTAATAATGTAAACAAACAGGCCAAAAATACTTGGATAAAGTATTGATACTTTCACTTTAACAGCTGTATAGAACCGGCTGCTCTACAAACTATTTGCAATAGCCTTAGTAATAGTGTTTGAAAGCCTTTTTATCACTCTTCAATTTTCACTATACTTATTTTATCACAAAACGTATCATGATATACTACTAATAGTAGGGCAGGCCGATGACCGAAAACATCACGATAACGATATATTTCACGATATATTTGACAATGGATAAAATTCTACTCAAGCAACATACAGCCTTCAATTCATTTTATGTATAAGCACCTGCCCCTAAAGCTGGTCCAGACTTCAGTCAAAATCAGCTGATTGTGCATGCTAATTATATCGCATCCGCAACGATATAAAAAATGACAACGATATCCAAAACTCATACCGGTATATCGATATACGATACGATATGGCCCAGCCCTAACCAACAGGGTGGATTTCAGTGGCCTTCTCAGGATTTTATTTGTTAATTCCTTTTAAAACCCAGTTTGGATTTGGAGGAAGGAAACTGTACAGATTTTATGTGCATTTATACAACATAATAAATACCTTCTATGCTGCAGAGCGAGCTTAAGAGAATGTAGTCACCCTCTCTTAAATTAAAGAGAGGATTTCAATGAAACACCTCGGTGATTATATAAAGACACATATGGCAGAACAAAGAGATGGTGAGAGTTAATGGATATGAAGCAGGAAAACATCTGGGCTGCCCTCTGTAAACAATTGTTTTTGTTTTTTTACTGTGGTGACCAAACTGCTACAATACAAAAAAATGTTGCTTTAGTCATACAGGTTAGATCAGTGGTCCCAACTTTTTTTGCCTTGCGTACCCCTTGGGCCTTTCATTTATTGTACGAGTACCCCCTGCCTTGATGGTTTGTTGATTTGTTAGAAAGTGTGAATGACTAAAACTCCTAATGATTAGTAAAAATACACTGAAACTCTCACTCTTTACAGTTACATGTTTTTTTAAGCTTTTCTTTGACTATAATAATCAAAAATGCAATTTGTTTTTATAATTTTTTATCTGAAATGAATGCAAGTACCCCCTGCTAACCTCTCGCACACCCCGAGGGATCCCCGTACCCCTGGTTGGGAAACACTCACTGGGTTAGATCATAGTAAAATACATTTGTTACATTTCTAAATCCATGTTTGTGCAAGAGCCTTAAACTTTGGTTGCCCCCATCGCTTAATAGAGCTGTCTGTTCCAGAGGTCTCTCATCTTAGGCACGTTCTTTCTGAGCACATCACTGTGTTTTGTCCCTCACACATGCTGCTGACCTCTGCTCTGACAATGAGTGCAGGACATCTAACTTACAGCTGGAGCTCCTTAGATTGCTCCTTCTTAGCGAGTTGCTTCTCACGCTCCTTCACCAGAGCCTCCTGCTTGGCCTTCATATCGTTCAGTGTCACCAGACCTGTTCAACACACATCAACAACATTATCAACTCATCTTGACAAGCTAATGCAAACCATAGAGGAAAAATATACAAGTGATTGTATAGGAAAGAAGATAAAACTACAAAGTCATTTAAGTCATTCTTAATCAAATACACACAACTTTAATTTCACAAGTATCAACTATTGCGTACACTAGGAAAAATCTACATTAATTAGAACCATTTCAGAATGGAGATATCTGCTTGTGCAATTGAACTCTTCAGATGTTCTGCTCAAAGTATCTGATCATTAGAAAAGGTAATACTTTGAAAGCACTTATTTTAAACATTCCTCTTTTAAAGGGTCATAAAACAGTTTTAAACCTCCAAATGACAGCATGGTAAACGGGCGCCACGATATCGACTTTGGGAAGGAAGGGGTTTGTTGATTCGAATCAATTATTTAGTCATTTCAGTCAGTCAATCAGACTTGAAGTGGAAAAATGCAGATTAATTAAGCACATAATATTTTGGGAGTAAAGATCACGTTAAAATGCAGCATTTTTCTAAGGATTCATCTAAAATTCTTTCGCGTAGTCAGTGGTATAGTGGTTAAGGCTGCTGCCACGTACACAGAACTATGTGACTCCACGCTTTTCACCCTGTTTTAAAGCCTAGTGGCCAAAAAACCTTTAAAAAAATCGTACTAATATTGTGACATTTCAAGTATTCTTAAAGATCAGATTAGAATCATGTAACTGATTTGCAAAGCACACAAAGAAAACTACAATATAATTTACAAATGTATGATCAGAATGCATTTATATTTGGGATGCAACGATTCACTTCAGTCATGATTCGATATTGTATTTTGAGAAGGTCATGATTTAAATTTGATTCAATACATTTAATGAACAAGAAATAAAAAATAAAATATATGTATTTATTTTGCCAACCAGCAAAAATAACTAATACACCCCAGTGCAAAATATTCACGTGCTTGGCTCTTAGACTTAAATACTGTATTAAAGTGTTTGATTCATATTGAACATATTTGTGTATTGAATTGAAAAGGTTGCATTGTTCAATTCAGTATAATATAGACAGTTGTTGCATCCCTATTTTATACCAATGTGTACCTTTAAAGATAAATATTCAGTATTGGGTGATATTACAAATCACTCAGATTTCAAAGAATATCACCGGGATCAAAGGGTGATATATGGTTTTGTGTGTCTCAACAGTAGAGTTTATTTGCTGTCAAGATGCTATAAATTTTGAAAATGTTTTAGTGTTACTCTAGCAATAAAAATCCACAAATTGCCCTGCCAATGGCTGGAGCAGGGGTGCCCAAAGTGCTGCCCAGGGACCAAATGTTCTTTTTGAGTTGGCACACATCCTCAGAGACATTTTTCACTGCAAGTTTAATAATTCTAGACAATTGTAACCTTAATATCTTACATTTAGTGTGAGACAAAAGTGGTTTAAGCTTCCATGCCTAAATGAAAGTGTGGTTCCATGGTTAAAATCTCTGGTAAATGCACCCAATTGAATGTTTCTCTTCACTGACGACTGTCTTTGGCCGTCAATGCCACAAACACTTAATTATGTAGCCCCTTAATAAAAATGTTTGGACACCCCTGGGCTTGAGGGTTTGGTCACACCTCACATGGCACATTACTGGCCTCAGCAAAAAAAATTAAAACTTTTTGTTTGTTTTTGCCCCTTTCGTCAAATTCAGTTTAGGTATTCCGTGCAAAATTCAGTAAAGTTCATTGTGTAACTACTCAAACCCCGTGATACAGGACTACAGCTATTTCACTAAACTGTGAATAGACTTCAGTTGAGTATAATTGATTTTGCAACATTAAACATTAAACAACCGTTGTGTCCTTGGGCAAGACACTTCACCCAATGCCTATGTGTGAGTGGTTGGTGGTGGTCGGAGGGACCGTTGGCGCAGATGTGAGCAGCCTCGCTTCTGTCAGTCTGCCCCAGGGGAAACTGTGGCTACAAATGTAGCTTACCACCATCAACATGGAGTGAATGAGCCCCCTCCCTTTCATGTGTGAAGCGCTTTGGGTGTGACTGTGTCATATGAAAAGCGCTATACAAATAAGAATCCCTTTCCCTTTCCCTTACCAACAGTACTGGACTTGAGCTCAGCCTCCACAGCATCATAGTGCGCTGAAAATTTCTTGTCAATGTTGGACTTGACCATGTTGTCCTGTGGAATACACAAAATATAAAGAGTTTTTCAGTATTTTAATGGTTCTTCGGGATGCCCGTTCTGCTTAATTGCTTTATGCAATTGTTGCATGTGCAATGTATCAATTAACTGTTATGGCTTGATGATAATGTACAATTACATTTTTTCTAAAAGTCATTATGGAACATTAAGAAAAAAAAGTTGGATTAGTAACTAAAGGCAAGTTATAAATGTTTAAAAATATTCCATTCATTTTGCTTACATCCTGCTAATTTTTAGATTGCACTGCATATTTCCATTCTATACAGCGTAACAATCAACTGTTAATATACATTCCTAATCGATTATTCAAGAACACTCTGGCCATAGTTCATTGGGCTTGTTGCACAATGTGGCCATGCTAGTTCCACTATCCTTTGTGAGCATCAATAGGAGCGATCGCTGTTATTGTTTTCTTCCACAATTTTCAGCGGACGTTTGGGAAAACAGTAGGCAACAGCTGATGCATTCACATGTAAATCACAGATCTGATACAACGCCAGGGAAGCACTGCTCTGTTTGTGAATATTTGTGACCCTTTCACTGTTTGTAAACATACCGGGTTTAGCTGGAGGTGGAAAGCTAGTTCCCTATCTATTTCCATTGTAGCTGTTGTCATAGTAACGATAAACAAATGTCGAACTGTTGTTGGAAATATCTGATAAAACCTTATTTTATCGTCTCAAATGTCATTCCTCTTGTTCTTGCACCTTAAGCCACAACAGGACAACATTATGTAGTTGTAGTTTTACACTTTTAATTGCTAGTTTTAGTTTAATCTTATTTCTCTTGCTCACTTCCTGCCTCCAGGTGATGTCACTGATGATGTAAGCAGCGAAAGGGTCTATTTTTGACTCTTACTATTCATTTAAAATATTCATGTTGCCTACCGAAGCCCCGGACATGACGACATCGCGATAGCCCTGTCTATATTTATTTCCTATCGAGTTTAGTCTAGACACGTTCAAATTGTCATATTTTGTAAAGATTACATGGTGGACAGTGAATTCCTGGTAGATGATCACTTACTGCGTGTTAATAACTTTATGCAGGATGTAAATAATTAGAGTAATAAAGAGTAAATATTTCAGCGGAGGATATGTCTATGTTTACAAAGTTTGTCGAGAGTATTTGGTGTAAATACGTGACGATCATTCATTTATCCAGATAAATGTAACATGCTTCGTACTTCAGCTATTTTCTGCTTGAGTTGCTCGAGCTGTTCTCGCTCTTTCTCCCTCTTCTTCATCAGCTGCATGGCTCTCCCGGCCTCACTGGCAGCGCCTTTGTACTGCGCCATGACACCGCCGTGTAGCTTCCCACGATCACTTAATACAAGCAAGTTGTTAAATTAAGGACTATATTGTGTGAATTAAATTGTTTGGTTTAGAAGTGCGCACGACAGCCCCAAAGCAAAATCGACCACAACAAGAAAAATGGCGGCGCCGACGAATTGCATGTTGGGTAACGAGTGAGTGCACTTTGGCGCCCCCTTCAGGCTAATATAAATACACTCTTGTAAATGAATTTAAAACATATTACAGCTCTTTAAAAACACTGAAAGACTGGAAAACTGCAAGTATCATCAGCCACCAAATTTCACAATTGTTATTATTTTAATGCATATGTATGTATGTATTTTGTATTGATGCTAGCTTTGACTTGTCGCCCCCTAGTGTTTGTTCTGTATGTTAAAATTCCTCTCACGAGAGTTTGTATTTTTGAAATAAAATAAAATAAAATAAAATAAAATAAAATAAAATAAAATAAAATAAAATAAAATAAAATAAAATAAAATAAATACACTCCTACTTCTCAACAGTGAATAATACAGCATCTTTGCCCAAATAATTATCAACTACTGTCTTAAATGTTTGGGTTGACTCGACTCGAGTGGTAAAAGCAGTAATTCACCGAAAGGCTAGCGGTTTCAATATACTGCCGTTGTGTCCTCAGTGGTGGATAGTAACGAAGTAAAAAGTACAAATTATAGGTACTTTTACTTTACTTAAGTACATTTTATGATGAATACTTTTAATTCACTACATTTCAGAGCCTGTATCTATACTTTCTACTCCACTACATTTTAAAAACTGGGTTAAAAGTAAAAGTATTTTACTTTCAGTGGCCTCTCTACGACGATCTGGTTTAGTCCCAGTTAGATTTGGTTTAGTGGTTTACTCGTTTAGACCTTGTTTAGCTCTGGTTTAAACTTGGTTTAGTCCTGGTTTAGACCAGAGTTAGTCCTGGTTTTGACCTGAGTTAGTGCTTTACTCATTTAGACCTTGTTTAGATCACGTTTAGACGTCCTGGTTTAGACCTGAGTTAGTGCTTTACTCGTTTAGACCTGGTTTGAATCAAAGGATTAAAAATAATAATAATAATAACGCATTAAACTCTTAAAAAATACTTTCACTTTTTAGTTATAGTACATTATACAGTGGATACTTTTGTACTTTTACTTAAGTAGAAATTTAATCTGATTCTTGGTCCTGTATCTGCACTTTTACTTAAGTAAGAATATTGAGTACTTCTTCCACTGTGTGTCCTTGGGCAAGACACTTCAGTCACCTGCCTGAATGTGAGTGAGTTATTTGTCATCAGAGGTGGAAGTTTCTTTCCGCCTACTCCTGCCTAAGGTACAGTTTTTTTTGTAATAAACAGGTGGGTTTGAATGAGTATGAAAAGGTTTATTTCTGCCAATTGTGTCAGTCTCATCGGCTGCATTGGTTTGTTTGAACTGCAGTGTTATACATTTTATTTTAAAAATTAGCATTAAGTAAACAGTATTTTCCTGAACAATCATCTAATATAAATATATATTTTTGATCATAAACTCCCCCTCCTAATGTCATATGGGCTACATGTGGTCTATTTTAATATGCTTTAAGACACCAACAAATACATGAAATGTTTATTCATCAAAATCACATAACTTTAAGCTATAAAATATTATTAAACTTGTATAAAACAATATTTGGTTTGATCAAATAAAGAAAAAAGGGGAAAAAAACACATTCACTTCTGCTCTGCTCCATTCACGCCGCTTCTGCATCTGATTTTAGAGGCTGCCAGTCCGTCTTGGACAGAATGATGGCCACATGGCTACAGCAGAGGGCCAGGCTGGAGCACAGAGGAGAAATCAGGACATTCACTGTGCACATCCACAAAGAGCGCAGGCAAGGGACGAAGGTGTGGCTTAGTTGAGCCAACGGGACAACACACCTGCAGCAGGAGAGGACCAGGGGGTTAGAACTTCAAAGTCATCTAACAACAACAACAACCCAGGTCATTGTGTAAATGCACTAAATCTAAAAGCGATGATTATTGTTTTTGACACCAGTACTTTGTTACACTCCTTGAAATGATCAAAGTATTGCATACAATTATGTGGACCCCAGGAGAATAGCTATTGCTGCGGTAATAGACTGAACCTGGCGATACGACACATACCTCGACACAGAGCCTTCTCAATACAATTTGACACTGTTCGATATGATTGAATAACTAAACATGGACCTAATGCTCATTAGTTAAACGTGAACATATCTACTTACTCTAAAAGCTGAACTCAGTGTATTATCTTTAATTAATTGAAGAATAAAGAACATAAAGTACATTTTGGTTAAATACTTGCAACATAAAGTGTTCAGAATAATTGGTTGGACACAGTGTAAGGTTCACCATACAAAATCTTTTACATTTTTCATGAATTTTTCCCCAGTCTTGCTGCACCTGAGGGAAGAACGATACTAAGAGCCACGATATCAATACTGTATCTTTTTTAATTATATTGATACGTATCTAGGTATAGATATTTTGAGCACACCCCTAGTAATAACTAATGGGGATCCGTAATAAAGAAAGAAAGATACAATGCAGGGATTTCTGTTCCATTGAGTGAATCATCAGTACTTTAAAAATTATAAATACATTTAAAAAAAATTTGCAACATAATTGTTAGTTCAAACAATTATTTAGTTTCCTATAATTTTAACAAAATTGGTGCAAATTAGCAGTAAAAAGTTACAAGTTTAGTAGGCTCTGTAAATATTTCTGGGTCTGCCTTTGCCGTGAATCACTATTTAGAACTTTGAATGCAGAAGCGTGTAGTATGTGACTGTATGAAGGTGTCAATGTGTAATTTGGTGGTTCATATTCTGGCTTGTCAGAGTAATGTGAATGTACCACACATGTAGACAGGCCAGCAGTCCCAGGGAGACTCCACACAGGAGAGCAAACGGCACAGCCAACAGCAGAGACAGGATTCTGTAGCTCCAAATACGAGTTTTTTCAAAGCCCAGCAGACTGTACACCCAGACCTGGTCTACGGTGTGAGGAGAGGCAGGCTCGGCCAACACATCACTCACTTCCACCTGTGAATCAGAGAAGACACACACAGCAACCATGACAGACACTGCAGGCAAAACGCCATAGTTTCAGGATTCTTAACAAATAAATGTCCTATATCTTTACAATAAGGACAGAGTGTAATTATTCACTGATTCAACATTTCTGCATAGAACTATATGGGAAATTGTAACTTTAATGACCATTTTCTCAAAATGCATTTTTCTCACATTGTGGCGACAACATCTCCACTTTAGTAGCTCCTACAGACTTCAAACTTTACAGTCTTGGACTTGAAGGTTTGTTTAGAGGGATTTTTCAATATTTAATTCCTAGCCTGATTTATTGAGATTTGAACCCTAAAAAATAAGGAGAAATTTGATTTTGTTTTACAGATGTATCTACTTATAACTAGTTTATTCAAAAACTAAATAAAATGTCCAAAATCTTCACTGAACAAATCTTTGTATCATTTTTATGAATAAAATACCTAACTCTTGTATGAAAACATAAAATGACAGAAAACGTCAAAAACATTTTTTTTCTCATAAAATTATTCATGCCAGTAATATAGAATAAAACTTTCAAATTATCACTCAATTTAAAATGTTTCCCTATTCACCTGCACCTAAACAGACAGGATGATCGAAGTGAAAGCAAGTATGGGTTTGTAGTATGTAATTATGGATGACTCTGACCTGTCATTCAAAAATCCAAATGTGAGTTGTGGAGAGACTCCACTGTATGTGGAGAGACTCCACTGTATGTCCACCTTTGGCCCTGATAACAGCTTCATTCTTGCTGCCATTGTTTTTATGTAGTTTGGTTATTGAGTTCCAAATAGTTCGTAGCTGTTCCCAGAGACTTGCTTTGGATGAGACTTTGGTCTGATCCATTTTTGATTTCACTAAATCCCAGATCTGGTCAGTGGGGTTCAAGTCTGGACTTTGGCCTGGCCAGTCCATCAGATCCAGCTCCAGATCCATTTTTCTTGGCCAAGTAGTATCTGTATATCTTGTAAGTGCATGGGGTTATATTGTCATCATGGTAAATGATTTGGCAGCAGTGGCAAACACCTTATGCTGGGTGGTGGTCTAATACATTTGTTAAGCACTGTGCATGTAGAAAAAGTTCATATAAATTCAAGTAACTTTGTTCTGTAAATTCTATGAAACAACATTTTGAATTCATACCTTGAGATGCTGGTTAATCCCATAGGGGTCCCTGCTGACTGGAGGGGCTGGAGGGCTGGGGGCAGGAGTGGCAGGTGCAGTCGGTGGTTTCGGGGAAGGGGTGGGGGGTTTGGAGGCAAACTCTGGAGGTGGAGGAGCTGAGAGAGCGAGCTGCTCCTCATCTTCTTCATCATCATCATCATCATCATCATCAATGGGACACTCCACCAGACACTCATCACTGATCATGGCAACTGCACAGAGGAATCATCAGCACACACGTGACGCACACACATTTATATGTTATATGGAGGATAGATACATAAAGAGTAGGAGACAGGTGAGACCAGACACCGTTCTTAAACAAGCTACTGGAAATAAATAAAACAAATAAAATGAATCAGATGAAGACTTAAAACATGCAAAAAAAAAAAAGTGTATGCATGTTATTTTCATTCATAAAAGTAGCAAGTCAGTCCATGACCACAGACCATGTTTATACATCTGGAATACACCAAGAATACACAGTTTGGTTGTCCAAATATTAACATCATGGTTGACAAAGAAACTTGGCACATTTTGGCATCACTGTATTCCTACCAAAGTGGCCTCACTATAGTGCAAGTATCAGGACCATGCTTATTGAATATATGACACAAAGGAACAGAACACCTTAATTTGGCCAGAGATACTCATGTATAAAGTTTAAATACATTGTAAGTTTTCAGTTCAGTCTTGTCTATTAAAGAGTAGGATTTTGCTTTGGCTATGATTCCAAGTGAATGAATAACTACTGCAGACTATGTGGCTCTTCCAAATATAGTATTGCCTATAAAAACAATAACAATCCCTAATCTATTCAAGACTACACAGTATATTATATCAATTTGAGTTATCTTTAAACTACGATAGGAGCATGTGGACGATTTTTTTTTCACATGGCACTCACCGTATTTTAAGCTCTGTGTTAATCTGGTTTCAGTGACAGTGCGCAGACAGACAGAGAAGCCCTTGAACGTGCGCTAATCTCCAAAGTCAACCAGATCACTTCATCAGGGCGTCCCCAGCGGCTCGACACACACCGAGACACAAATAAAACACCTGCACGGCTCCAGCTCTGGATCTGCAGACACTAACTCGGCTAATGGGGCTAAGTCCTTGGGCTTCTGTGGCTGTGGAAAAGTGGTTATTTTGGGCAGAGGAGTGGACGGCTCTTGGATCGCGTTACAGCAGTGGGACTAGACCCTGCACACTGGCATCAGGACAAAAGAAGACAGGCCATTAGAGACACGACTTTACACCTTTCATTTATTCATTTGCACATGTACAGTTGGACACAGTAAATCTGGTGACATCATCACAGAGTGATGCAGAAAAAAATATCTTTTGTCATAGAAGCAGAGAAATAATGTTCTATTTCTGTTTTTGAGACTAAAGCACAACAGAACGGAAATGTCAGTCTGTAAAAAACTGTTCAAATGCTCTTTGAGTTAAATTCTGAAATGGGGATAAGACCACTGTTTAAACAAATGCAGTTTGAAACGACAAAATAAAAGTTCTACAAATAAATTAGTTTTCTTTTCTTTTTATCTTTTTTTTTTTTATTTTTTACATACAGTATATATCACATGCTTTTGTTCAAATTGTGGCAGCAGAGGCAGATAATGTATCAATTTAAACCTTATTCTCCAATTTGATCAAGATTAATGTTCTAACAAATGAGAGAAAATAAAGCCAACTTTAGGGGCAGAAAGTAGAGTTAAGAGACAACTAAAATCATGTTTTTGGTCTTTACAGTGGTCCTTATCCTCTTCAGTAAAAGTCACAGTAAGTCCACACTCCCAGTAAATGTCGTCACACACTTTAGTACTAGGCTTGGATATGAATTAGTGAGAAAGATAATCCAAGGGCCAGGATGTAGAAATGAAGAATTTTAGTCAGAATTCACAGTTGAACCTAAAGGGCCGCTCACGGCTGTCCTCTCTGACACATTTTGGCTCTTGAGGCGCGGGCACAGTTTCCAGTTCAGAGTGAGAGGACCAAAGCCCTGAGAGAAACTCGTTTGTCCTTCAGGAACCACACCTGAGTCAGCTCGTCTCTAACTCTAAAGCCCTGAGTTCTGGCCTTTCACTAGGCCGACGCTCACATACAACGGGGAATGGATAGTCTACAGAACTGTCAATGTTACACCGAGGGAAAGAAAACGCTGAGATGTTTAAAAAAAAAAAAAAAAAAGTTATGAATAAGCATCTGTTAAACTGTTGGTCAAGTGCTTATTACACAGATATTTTTTGTTGCAGACCTATAATGACATTGATTTTGACAAGTTTGTCCTAGATTAGATGCTTTTCTTCTTCATGTTCAGGATAGTCCTTACAGTGTTCTTCAGTTTGGTGTCAGCATTTCTTCCCCTCAGCATTTACATTTACACAGGGCTGTATATGTGTGTCTGTTTGTTTTTTTTTAAGCTGCATGCTTTTTAACACTTCCAGTCTTGAAATCACATTATTTTCCAAAGCACAACACTTTACACATGAGTGAAATTAAGGTAAGTATATGAAGGCACTCCTAGACACAGGCCCCAGATCAGTGTTCTTCTGAATAAAACTATTGGTGAGCTGATCTCAGACCTGCCACTAGGGGGCAGCGCAATACCTTCACGTCAAGTTTGATGACCACTTTCACAGTCCAGTCTGTGAATGCCAAGTCCCTGATTTTCCAAAAAGATGCAAAAATCCTACAGAACAAAACATGATGAAAGACCGTCTAGACACGACAAGAAGAACTGGACAGGATGGCACAGATGTCCTACATGTGTTTGTCAAAGAATCTTCAACATCTTCAACTGAATCAATGCCAAAAAACAAATGTCTCCTTTGTCAGTCCACGGGTCTGAACAGCACTCTGCCGCGCAGGCCGAAGCCTCCCTTTTTGGTGACGGGCTGAGGCAGAGGAGGGGAGGTGGTGGAGCTGGAGGGGGCAGAGGGGGCAGCAGCAGACGGGACAGGCAGACCAGGGGGCTGCGGTTGGGGCTGACGAGACAGAAGCTCTTTGAACACGGAGTTCATCTGGCGGCTGATCATCTCCTGTAGAGCAGTAGAGGACACGGTTATACACCATACACTGAGGCTTTTATTACTTGCACATACTGTAAGTGACAAATCACATTAACATTGAACAATATATCACTTTGTGCAGCTCCCTCTATTTCACAGGCTGCATTAGCCACTTTGTACACATTTGTTTATGAGTCGATTGGGTTATTTTTATATCAAAATCATCAGATGTGTAGGGCTTGATGATGTCCTTTGTGAAGCAAACCTTTATTTGAAAACAGGACAAGCTGCTGATTTATCTAAGACAAGACAATGCAGGTGAAAAGGGATTTTTTTTTAAACTTACATACATATTATTAGTTTATTATTAGGATCCCCATTAGCTGTGCTTTACAGCCAGCTAGTCTTCCTGGGGTCCTTGTTAAAAACATACATGTACAAAATATTGTCAATTTGACAGATAACAGACATAAATATAAATACATAATATGCAGTTCAGTTATTTGGACAGAAGAAAATCCAAGTACAATATAAACTTGACATCATTCTGCATCCTTACAGATAGTCAACACCAATGAACCTCCCAATTATCCTTTAAAAATTTTAACCAGGTTTAATGGTAAAACATTCCATTCCTTCATAGCTCTATAGACAGAAGTGCTTTTGAGAAAATTTGTATTTCCTTTGGGGATTAAAAACCGTCTAGTGTCTAGTGGGATAGCCATGTGACTCTGTTGTTGTTAAATTGACTTGAGTTTTAATATTTTCCAAGTAAAGAATAATAGTGAAGCTAAAGCTTGATCTTGAACCTTCAGCCAGCCCAGACTGGAGTGCATGGTTTTCACACTGGTTCTATAAGAGCAGTTCAGTGCCATACAGGCAGCTTTATTCTGCATCAGTTGCAGTCTGTCTAGATCTTTTCTTTTGGCATTGGCCCATATAATCTTACAGTAGTCCAGTTGAGAAATGATTAAAGTTCTTACAACGAGTTTGGTCATATGCACTGGTAGAAACTGACGGCATCTTCTTACTGCAGCTAAAGATTTTCCCATATTTTTTGTCATAAATTCAATATGTCTTGACCAGGACAACTTATTGTCCAGATAGACGCCTAAAAGCTTTGCCTCTGTAACCTGTTCTATGGAAGTGTTGTTCATTAACAAATTTAACTCTGGATTATGTTTAAGAGATTTAGTTGAGCCAAGCACTATACTTTTTGTTTTTGAAATGTTCAATATTAATTTATTATTTGAAACCCATCTCTCAATAATCTTCAAGTGTCTGAAACCTTGTCAATTGCAGTCTTGTCCGGCTGAACAGGGCCCGGTCTGTCGGTGGGTCTGAAGCCGGCCTGTCGCAGGGTGTCCAGGGTGTGTCTTCTTTCCTGGGACCTTCATTTGAACAAAGAAAATAGGATTTGCACCCTACATTCCACAATCGTACCATGTGTTGTCTGACAGAAGCCTTACACGGGGAAATGCCTTGTCGCCGGAGAGGTCGACTGCTTCCTGTTTGGGCTGACTTCGCTTCCTCTCTGTCGCCCGGGCAACGATGCACTGTCACTGTTCACGCGCATCCTGATGAGAAATGAGAAAAAATGAGAAAATATACAGTTGTG
>OMNZ01089495.1:0-18088 GCA_900303255.1 Lesueurigobius sanzi
GTTTGTGCCGGAGCGATTCAACATAAGCTCATATGGACTATATGAAACGTTTCATCCCATTCATCAAACCAAAGCAAGACATCAACAAATGTAAGCGGAGGACTCGTACCTGTGGTCGGTGGAATTTCACGCATGAAAATGTCAAAAAGGACGCTTACATCTGCTCCAAACACTTCGTTGGTGAAGCTGGACCAAGTGTGGACCATCCGGACCCGATTCCAGCCACATTTACTCCTGAGCAAGTAAGATAGCGCTGATATTTTGGTGCTAACGCTACAACATGTTAGCTGTAAGCCCAAGCTACGGCTACTACCGCAGGGATCTCTAACCAGGAGCTCGTCAGCCCTTTTTAAGTAGCTCCCCAAATAATGTCAACATATGTACATGCACCATGAGTAAAATTTGTACAGAATGGTTCTTTAGCAGAGTGTGCAGACTTCTCCCCCGCGGGGGTGTTTTGGTTACCTGGCTCACCTGAAGAAGGCGCTGTCTCCGCTGCCTCTGTCTCTTTACAAATGCTGTATCCATGTGTTGAAAATGTACAGCCTTGTCCAAAACAACACTGCGGTCACTGAGCCGTCATCCGCAAAATGCCAGTCAAGCCGCAACGCTGATTTGAGATGAGCTCACTTAAAACAACGGTGACTCTTTCTAAAGTTGCCTGTTTGTCAATATCTAAGAAATGTATGGAATAAGCACTTCCTGTTGACCTTTCACAATACAATTCTGCGAAATGTTTTCTACTTTCCTAAGGGGGGGGGCGCAACAGAAAATAATTGAGAAACACTGGTTAATGTTATCAGTTGTAGAGGCAATCATCGCAGATACAACGCTATTGCAGACACAACAGTGGATCAACAGAGGAGGAGTGGAACAGACCGAGACATTGGGGGCTGCAACTTATTCAGCTCCCTGATGGCACAAAGTCCTATATTTCAGCTGAGTGAGTTTTTCTTTGCTCCTGAACAATTTTCCTGGCAGTTGTTGAAGGTCATGTAAACGTTAGATCAGGGACATTTGAGTAGTTTGTGTCATTATGATTTCAAAAGAGTAAACTCCGTTTGACAATAAATGAAAAAACAACTAACCATGAGTGGACATTTTTTGTTATTGTGTTATCATTCATATTCTATGAAAAAATGGCCACAACTGTAGCTTTGGATGGTGTTGACACACTGCACCACATTCTTTATTGGTATAATCATGAAAGCTTCTCTGTTCTCTGGAAGTTTGACCTCTGCATCTGCCCCTCATTTATACTTGTTTGGTGTGCGATACCGGCTCTTTCTTCATAATCATGAAACCAGAATCAGATATTGTAAGATACTAACTAAATTTGAACTCAGGAACAAGTCTTGGTTTTGGGATCACATTTTGGTAATAGGCTAATCATATTGTGTTTTGGCAGCCAAATAAAATGGACATGGAGGAGGTGGAATCCCAAAGACCAACGTCAGTTACAGCCCACTGCTATCACCACATCCCCATCTGAGTCCTCAAATCCAACATCCCAATCAACTGAGTGCTTCTCTTCCCCAGAGAGTGAGGAAAGAGCCAGACTTCTTTGTCATCCTCTGATGATGGTAAGAAAAGACAACGGGAATGCAAGCCCAAAGTGCTACAAGGAGAAGATGCCCAATGATACATTGGGCATTCAAAAGGGGGAGCTTGGCGACTGAGGACTAGTGATGTGACGTTCATGACTGAATCGGCTCTTTTGAACGGCTCTTTCAGGTGATCCGAGAGCCTGGTAAATTTGACATAGATTTACCCTGAATGGACTCAAGAAATGGAGTTAAAATTATTAACTGATGTTCGGGAGTATGGATCCAGGCCTCAACCTCCCTTCTTCAAGCCACTCCCTCAGACCAGCCACACCTCTAATCACCCCCTTTTTAACCAGCCAAGCCCCTCCATTCTGTTCGCTCGAACTGTCGACCCCACCCTCCCTTCCCATTTCTCATGTTTTGTCTTTCAGGGCTGATTTCCTGCAGAAGGGAGGTCCTGAAGCCGTCGGGCAGACAGTGCTTTCGGAGACGGAGCCCCCACCCACCATCTGCCCACCATCACCTCTACAGAATTCATCATTTCAGTAAATTCCTCAAACGCATCATTAGGTTGTGGCGTGGTCCTTATAGTGAATTAGTACAACAGCAGAGAAGGCAACACAAGTGAATGGTTTTTGCACTGGAAATGAATTGTCAGACAGTTGTAGCTCTTTTCATTAGTTGTGAACTTTTGAACTCTTTGACACAAATGGATCTCAAGACTTGGCTCCCTGTAAAGAGCTATGAGTCCCATCACTACTGAGGACCTCCACAGACAATACCACCTTCAGACTTACTTGGAATGGTGAAGCTTGTCGCAAAATGTAAGACATGGGATCCCACATTTTGAAGAGAGAGAGATAAAGTAGGGATTACTTTATGCAGGGATATACAACTTAGACTCTAACAGATAATTCATAAGATCACACAGCTTTTTCTCTAAACCAAGCCCTGATTCCATTACGGTACAAATTCAAGTTATTTCTTTCTGATTTTTGTTTTCTTGCACTTTAAAAGTTATGCTGATATTAAAAGAGCTACTTTACGCTACTAGATCTTTATTTTGAGGAACAAGGTCCTTACAAAAACATAATCGCCTTCAATATTTGTATGTATTTGAGATTTAGATTCAAGAACACAACGCATCAGTTAAATGTTAGTAGGGCTTTTGTATGGGGCCGGTTAGCTTTGGCACGGCGGCCGTGGGAGAGCGGGAGCTGGGCAGCGGGGTGGCGAGGTGAGGAAGAGGGGGTTTGGGGCCTCTCTGGGTGACAATGGGGCAGCTGTGTGTCCCAGAGAGCAGCCTAAATAGAGCTGTGTGCAGTCACTGAGCTGTCCCCTTCTAAGAGTTCGCACCAGTCTGCCAGGCCTGTCTGAAGGACTGACTGACACAAACCACAAATGGGAAATTACTGGACTGATGACACTGTCAGAGCTGGAATGTGAAGAATTCTTTCATACGTTCTGGTTCAATGATAGAAGTTACAACTGCCGGTATTGTTAGCTAATGTAGCTGAGGGGTAAGTTCAACAAAAAGGCTATTGACTTGCTACTTTGCATGTCACCATCTAATCACAGCTCCTTATTTTACATCTGTCTAGGCTCTCATGGTCCTTTTCACTATTTCTCAACCTCTGCTGTTTGGCCACCACCACAATGTCTGGATAGTTTGCTGTACTTTTTTGTAGGACAGTTCAGGGTGATGGGGCTAAAGAGCAGGGGGAAAACATTAATCAAATTGTCTGGGCTGGTGTCCTGTCGAGTTTGGCTGCAAGTCTCTGTCAAAATATGCTACTGTTCTTTAGTCATTGCAAATGATGTAAATAGAGCTACCAATATGAAACTTTTGCTGTATGTTACTGAGATAAATATGGGAGTGGGGGTCAAGTTTTCTTTCATTTCAATAAGATATTTTATGCATAAAAATGGCCAGAATGACCTATTTCTTTTGACCACCAAACATTAAAAGAAGATAAAGAAGTTATCTTAAGTTCAGGAGCAGGACCATACACAGCGCCCCGCCTTCCTACCTCGCCCTCTCGTCTTGTCTCAGTGCCCCTCCCTCCCAGGGGTGCCTAAAGTTTTTTCCATGGAAAGCCAAACAGGCAACGGAGGGCTAAATTAGCGCGCAAAGGGCCAAACACAAAACTTTTTCACATGTGAAGACCAGATTTAATCTTATCTCTCTTTTTATATCCTTTAATTACTGCGTGCTTTTGAGTAGGACAGACTGTTGACAGTAGGACAGACTGCTGGCACTATTGACAGTCTTTTCAGTCACAAATTAATCGAAATCTGTACTCCTTACAAACCTAAGCACCATCTCAAGGGTCAAATCAAACCTCTTGAAGGGCCGAATTTGGCCCCACTTTGGGCGCACCTGCTCTAACATCTTGTTTGTTGAGCCTCGAACCCTCGCCGTCAGCGAAAGCCCCAAATGCAGCCTGATATTATCCATCTTTGTTGCGGCTACAACATGTATTCTCGTAATAAATGTTACTGTACCTGAGGTTGTGGTGAATAATGGATAGAGCAGGTTTAACCTCTTATACCCCACAGGACCTAAATTGGACACACAAGGCGTAGTGGGCCCAAAATAGTTGACAAAAGCACCATCAAATACGAAAAATTTTACGATTCAATTGTGATTTGACAACATAAAAACACAGGTCCACTATAAAGAAACGTAAAATCGGCAATTTTGAGGCAACTGACAGATTTTTCTGAAAGGTTTAGAGATCCCTGCCTCCATTTCACCGAGTCCTGTGCAAATAAAGACCCAGGACATTATCTAACCCAGGGGAGCTCAAATTCAGCCCTCCTCCCAGGAGTTTAATTTGGCCTTTGAGATGGTGCTTACTTTTGTTAGAAGTGACCACTTTGATTAATTTGCAACTGAATGGTCAACCAAAACAGCTTTAACCTCTTATACCCTACACAACCCAAATTTGGCATGCTGGGGTTTAAGGGGTTAAATGTATGGTTTTATTCTGTTGATGTATTAGTTGAACAAGATTTTGGACATCTTTTTCAGATTTTGAATAAACTTGTGAAAAATCTGTAAAAATTCAAATTTTGTCTTGGAATTACATATTAATAAATCAGTCTGTGCGAGCCTTCAATATTGTTAAGTTATTAACTAACTTCACTAAATAGACTTGTTAATTTGGTATCTGTAGGCGGGAAGTGGTGCGGAAATTTGGGAGCAACATTATGAGAAAAATGCATTTTGGAAAACAGCCCTTGAATTTACAAGTTCCCATTTAATTATACGGCGAAACATGAATCAGAGCAAGAAATTAACACGTTATTGTGAATATTCTGCAATTAATTTGTTTCCAGGTGAAAGTTAAAAGAGCCAACTGGCCCAAAAAGGAAAGTTTTGCCTGCAGTGTCTTCCCTTAACTTTATACTTCATGAGGTTAGACAGACATACTAAAAGACCTTTTCATCCCTTTATTACACATCTGCTGCTTGAAAAGTCCACCGGTTTGTCTTTCCAAAAGAACATGCCAAAAACTAGCAGGTATTTTGCTGTGAACCTCAGCGTTCCTGTGCCTACAGTCAGTGGATTAATGTTCACAGCACAAAGCCCGAGAGACAAACAAACCTACTTTTTTCATGTTCGCCAATTTGTGCGCGGGTCTGCAGGTGCTGTTGGTGGGGAATTCGCCTCACCCGCTGCTGCATCTGGCTTGTGAACTCAGCCGCTGTGTTTTAAGTTCAGAGAAATAAGCCACGCAGGAGAGAGATGCATCCGACTGGGCCAAAGCGAGCTAGTTGTTCTCTTTGATTGCTCTTCCACACACACACACACACACACACACACACACACACCTATCTGCCGCGTCTGAGGAGCAGGCTGCCCACGTGAGGCAGACTCCAAGGTGCGCGGATCCGGCAGGTATGCTAATCCTGAAGAGGTGGTTCTCTCTGAGCCCGGCCGGATGTGTGCGCGGCCCCGGAGGGATTCCAGTGCATATATTACATTAGTGCAAAAGGATCAGAGAGAGTTTGTAGAGGGATATTCACATGCGTTTGTGCCCGTGTGTCTGTGCAAAGCTGCCTATAAGGATGATGAAAGCTTTGTCATGAAAGATGCAGCGATAGGGAAACGGAAAGCACTCTCCTGTATGTCAATAATGATGGTGAATGTACCAAAATATAGATTGAATGTATATTTACAGTATAAGAGAATGTGAATTTGATGCCAGGAGGATGGAGAAAAAAACTGTCAATAAAACAAATGGAAAAGTGCTGTTGAAGTCGATGTTTTTGCAGAAGTTGCTCTTCAATAGTGGAATATGACATCGTTATGTGGGGAAAACATTTCCTAGATACACAGGGGCTCAGGAGGAGCTTTGGGGAACAGGAGGTGTTTTTGATGAGCTGCTCCAGGATTGGCAAACTGATCCATAAAGCTGGACAGGTGATTGGCTGTCAGCTGGAGACATTTGTGATTGTGACAGTGCGAGACAGAAGGACACTGGACTATAGAGGGGCAAAGAGGCTCCTTCTCTAACAGACTCCTCCAGCTCCACTGCTACAGTGAACGTTACAAGAGCACGTTCATGCCATACTCCATATTTCTGTACAATAACTCAGCGCTCTGTGATAGATAACTCTGACCTTCATGTCATGGCTCACGGTGCATTGCTCATTTAAACTGACTTCATGTTTATCTGCTTCGTCTTTGTATTTATTGTATATTGAAAATTCAAGATCAATCATTCTATTTTTTAGTATTACACTGCAAAAAGTGATCTGTTGATAAGTAAAATTTGCTCAAATTCAGAATATTTTATTATTGTGAGCAATTTTGACTTGCCAAGTAAAATTATCTGCCAATGGAACAAGTATCTTTGCTTTGGAAAAGCATATAATTTAGATTTATTATCTAATTCTAAGTCCAAGAAGTAGTTTTTTCTTAATTTAAGTGCAAAACTACTTGTTTTGTTGGCAGATCATTTTACTTGGCAAGTCAAAATGAGGTTGAATATTCTGAATTCAAGAAAATTTTACTTATCAACAGATCACTTTTTGCAGTGTAGTATCTTATCTTGTATTTGACACCTGTAAAAAGATTACCATTATTCTGATTCTTTATTTACATTGTATTACTTTGATATTGTTTATTTTAAGATTACTATTTGAGCTACTGTGACAACACCATTTCCCTTGTGGATCAATGAATTTGTGTCAACTACGTTCCCAGGGCGGAGCGAACGCTGACAAACAGGAAGCGGTGGACGTGTTTGGATGTTACCATGTTATTGCTCACATTCCGTTGTACTGATGTGTTTTTGATCATTTAAAAGTGAACGCACCGCTCCCCCGTGCGCCATCCTTTGATCGTTATTGAGGGGACGTCCGCGGCCCACGATTGGCTCGATAAGAACGCGTGAGTGCCAATAAACAAATCAGATAGCCCGGTTCTGTTTGAACTGGGTAAAGGCACCAGCCCGAGTGACTTGATATACCTCTAAATCTAGGTACAAGAGAGGGATTTCAGTCTAGCAAAAGATAGCCACCGGGAAGATTCAGAGAACAAACATGCGCGACTGGCTCCAAACACAGCTCGAGCTTTCTTTTCGACCAGGGAACAACAATGCAACATGGTACAAAGCTCTAAAAAGTCGATTTTGCATAACACCCTCCTTTAGGCATAGTTATAATATCCTCTATACCACTCTCTCACTGCGCACGCAATCAAAGTTTGCCTTTTTGTTATGCACTTATTGATTCCTGAGCCACTCCGTCTTCCTGGGTGTTGACATGCGAGGTGCCCTTTCACGTCACAGGTTGATGCATGAGGCAAACCGCAGACCTCAGGGTTACTTTACACACATCACCGTCGGACACAGAGTAGCTGGCCGTACCGTGGATTCCCGCAAATTGCTTGGAAAACATCCAATCTGACCAGCCATGAGCGGGACGTATTTCACCACTGCCAAGGGCTGCTCAGTGATAAAAAAAGAATTCAGCATTTCTGTGTTGATATACGTGTATAATTTAAGCGTGATCTGGTGCACTCGGCGAGCATAAGTGTTTTGGATACGAGATTGCTTCTATATCTTTGCAAATGTATGCATTTTATCTAGTATATTTTGGTTCAGGCTGATGCACATAGCTGCACTATTCTGTCCTCGGCACTGTTGGTCCAGTCTCGACTCCAGTGATTTTCTGACTTTTTTGCACCCCCCTGTGTGATTCTATCTGAAGAGCTGCTGTAACAAGTGAATTCGTTCATCGTGAGATCAATAAAGAACCATCTTATCTTATCCTGGCTCGTCATCCCCTTTCCAACCAAAAAATAACACTAAATGATACGTCAGGGATTAAATCTTTTGTTCCAATAACAAAAGTAATATGGGACATGTGTTGTATTTTGAGAACAGATCACAACTCAAATTGTGAGAATTCAAAATGTCAGCACTAAGTGGACCCTTTTGCCTATTTTCAGACAAAATAAAGCAATTTAACACCAAATATTATGACTTTTTGGTGTTACAATCTGAAAATACACTCAATTTTACACCGTAATAAGATAAACCTATTTTGGAAGGTTGATTATTTGAAGCTACATTTATTTTTTTTTACAATTGTTTTTCACATAAATGTCATTGAGTGTTATTATTATCTATATCCGGCTTCAAATCACTATTGTTGAAGCTGCAAATTGCATTTCAAAGTAAATTCTCCATTTAGAAATCATTATAGACGTAAATTTGACAAAAATATGTACCCACGGGTTATAAAAGCCTCTTTTTTTCCCTTTTAGATGGAGTCAGTCGTGGCTTCCCTGTTACCAAAGCACATTGAAATTGACAGCCCATTTGTATTAAGACACTGGACTGGCTTTTATGAACTAGTGTCCTTGACAATGCCCAGGACGGGATCTTTAACAAGCCCAGGAATAGCCTCCAGCAAGCCCTCATTTTTTCCTTCATTTATCAGGTGTCTCCATTGGCTCGTAATTTGGAAATCAGGTGAGGCGCGCTTGATAAATTGTAAAACATTGCAAAGATGGCCGCGGAATGCCTCAGCGCTGTTTCTGGCTTTGGAGATTTAAAGAGATTTTTTTTTTACTGTGGTGGGCTAAGGCTGCATTCTCTCGCTGCATGTTGCCCTCTTCTCCTCTCCACAAATCACAGCGTTTGCACCTGTAACCCCTGGGGCAGAGATGATTGCACCTTCCAAGGCACAGATTGAGGCAAGCTTGGCCCCGACCCACCATCACCACCAACAACATGGGGGTGCAATGAAGGCATGAATGCAAGACTAGACTCTTTGGTATTAGCATTTAAACAACACGTGTGCTGAATGTCCTTTTTTACTACTATAAAGCATATGTCTAGTAGTATTTTACTGTATTTCTTTGTTATGTTTGAAGGAGACATCATGACATGAATTACTTTTTAAGCTTTAAAAGCTGTTGTAACGTTGCTCTTTCGCCAAAAGCATACAGTACATATAATAGTATTTGATTTCATCCCCGCATTTGAGAAACTCCTCCACAAAACTGTCCTCCACATTTTTAAAGCCTGTAATCATACATCATTTCCGAGCAGTTCCGCCCTCAAAGGTCACACAGCATACACTCACTTACATATTGTATTTGAAGGCCTAATACTGTAATATAGGTCATTTCAAATGGTATAATAGGTGCAACATGGCCACAAATACCTAAATGGTATTTTCCAACTTGCACCCCCAAAGTGTCACTTCTTGAGAAAGGCTTGTTGGAGCCGATACACGAGGAAGAAACCAGCAACATGTTTTAAAAGATTTTAATATGTATTAGCCCAGTACAATAAAGGCTTCATAGAAAATGTGAATAGAGAATTACAATGTGGGAGGAGTGCCTTGGTTCTTCGTGATACTCTTACCCTCAAAGTGTGTTCATCACGGCACCATGGAAGCTGCTGACCATGCTGTTAGCACAAGCTGAAAGTTTGTTTTTCACCGTGTCATTCTCACTGCTCCCTGACCAGCCCCTGACCCCTGTGTCGCTGAGTCACTGTCTTATCCCCATAGATGTAATTTGAAATGATCAAATTCAAAAGATCAAAAGAACGAGTACGAGAAAGAATGTTTCTTTAATATCTAAAGGTTTTTTTTTTTCTTTTTCATGTTTGGGCCTGTTAAATCTCTTGACATACTGTATAAACTTTCACCTGGAAACAATAAATGACCTAACCTTTACCATGAGGAGTGATTCAACATTTCTCCAGAACCATTTTGGAAATTGTAACTTCAATGACCATTGTCTCAAAATGCATTTTTCTCACATTGTGGCAACAACATCCTCCTACAGAGACCAAACTTTCCAGTCTTATTTGTTTGTTTATTTGTTTGGGACAGTGCATGTTAACCCACATAAGAACCATGCATTTTTAGTGGTAGGGGAGACCAGAGCACCCAAAGGAAACCTGACATGTCCTACGCAGACACGGGGAGAACATGCAAACTCCACAGAGAGGCCAGCGCTACTGTCAGAGGGATTTTAAAATATTTAATCCAGCCTGATTTGCTTTTGAGTTTTGAACACAAATTGACCTATTCAACTGCAGTGTCTCACCTTAACCTTTAAGACAGATAACAGAGAAATTTTCCTGAATATGCACCTTCATTGCAGCATCACAATTACCGTCAAAACAAAGCATCCATCTCTCAGCACCATGACGACAATAGCCACGCCTTCAATCCCTGCCACGTCTGGTTCTGCCATTAATCGGCAAAGCTTCGGGGGGATATTACGCCGCTGGGAGGAGCCCGTGTTATTGTTGTTGCAGTTTGCTGGTCAACTTTTGAAGGCGTCCAGAGTTCAGAATCATTTGGGGGATTATTCAGATCATACCATTCAGAGATGGTATGATCATATGTAACAGTATTTAGACAGACAGCTCTACTGGGGTCAGGGGGAAAGGTATGTAGCTCCATCATGACATCAGCATTCGAAAGCAACATGATCCTAGGGAAGATCGGCGAAATGTTCTATGTTTTCATCAAAGGCAGTAGGATTAGCCAACCAAACATTGCAAATTCTTCTTTCAAAACATGGTAAATAGAGATTTGCTTTTGTAGAGATTACTGTACACATCTGTAAAGCAGCTAAACCCAGATTAAAGTCAAATCCGTGATGCTATGTAAGATGCTGACTTTACACCAATCCAAACAAACACACACAGTGAAGCGACGTACGCTATTGTAAGGGTTTCATTTTGTAGCTGCTTTTGCTAAATTTACTAGTTAAGATTACAAACGGTAATCTAGAGGGATTTGGAGAGAATAAACAAAATAATTATCTCCTCCTTGCAATAAAACAGACTTGCCCTTAAATGAAAGAGTAGGAAATCTTTAGCCGCTCTTTGGGGCGGTCTATTTATCCCACACATACAATTCATCAAAGTGCCAGCCATTGATTGTAGACTTATAGACACCAGAGCACATTTAGCTGAGTGTTGAGGTCGAGAATGCAGATCCGCGCATGGTAGGTGTTGATTTGCTATATGCACACCCGTGAAAGCTGACACCTTTCAAACCGATGACATGGGAACAAAAAGTGTGGCTGTGTTTCCCTTTTCGGTCCGGCAATCGGCAACACATTTTCGACTCAGGCCTTTGTGCGTTATCTTCTGGCAGCAGTGAAGTTTCCATGTTAAAAAGAGTTGTAGTTTTGATCTAATTTGGACAAGCTACAAAGCAGAGATGTGGTAAAGAGCATCCCTATTAGTAAACCTTGACATACATGAAATATAGACCAAGTCAGCTTTAGTATTAATTTCACCCCATGCAGAGTACATACGGAGAATTTAAAATAGGTTGCTCATTACATGTCCCCAGGGGTGAGCAGTATATTGAGCAAAATCAAAAATCTGAAAGCATGCAAGATATACTGTATAAACTGCTCAAGATCCAAGACGCAACAATTTCTCTGTTCTCTGATAATCTACTTCTCTCTCCCACTGAAAATGCTGCACTGATGGCTTTGGAATTTAGTTTCTGTCACTCGAAAAATGTTATAAGCTATAAATTGTATATTTTGCATGGGAAAAAGCACTTCCAAAACGGGCAGTTTTTTCACCTGTGGCAAAGCTAAACAAAAAAAAACGCACAAATTCGACAGGAATCCTGCAGATCTGGCAACCCTGCTCGAGTCACATTTCAACACATGTTCCGTACCTGCTTCATTTGTACTCAGCCTTATGTACATTATTTGTGCTGTGTGCATCTACTGTATGTGTGGATTGGTACAGTATGTGAATGTTCGGGTGTGGAATAGGCCACTATTTTCCATACTGACATTAAGTTCTTACCTCAATCAATCAGTTTTTGTAACGCCAAATATCACAACAGGAGTCATCTGAGAGGTCGGTACAAACACAAAACAAGTCAATATCAAACGTCAGCCTGGGGTTTCCCACATCCCACAAGGAAGAACTCAAGAAAACCATGTGGGACAAAACGGAGAAACCACGCGAGGAGAACCACATTGGGGAAGGGATCCACTCCTATGGACGGATGGGCCAAATGGATCCCAGCACTTTGATGTCTGCACAGTAATATAAACTACTCACTTCTAATGTGAGAGTGGACGTATTAGCATGCCTTACAATATAGTGCCCCTTTTTATCAGCTTAGAAAATCGACATGTTTCATTTTGTGTAACTATTCTTGGATGGTGAAACTACTCACAGAAACGTATTTAAATAGGGAAAAAGTGGAAGAGTTTGGTGGCTTCTAACTTCACCCCAGTTATCCCAGAATACAGTAGCAGAGGCTAATGCTAACAACATCTTCAGTCTATTTACGGCACTGAAGGCACTCGCAAAGACCAGACAGGTACGCATCAGCTCGTCTAAGCTCAGGTAAGAACATGTCTCAGTATGGAAAATAGTGGCCTATTCCTTTAAATGTACCTGAAAATATGAATGTCTTTCCAATCTGCAAAGCACAGGTTTATAGACCCAGACAGTAACTAGTTCACTGAGAGGCGGAGCAGGTTCAGCAGTAGACTTTTGTCCCAGTGCTGCTCCACAGACAGACTGAGGAAATGTTTTGTGCCTCGTGCCATTAGACTGCACAACTCTTTGACTTAGTGATTCGATGCACTTTTAACTTTATTTTGTACTGTTTTTTATTGTATTTTAGCAACTTATTTATTATGTACCTGTGACTGTGTGAATGAGAGCAGCCGGCAACTCTGTAATTTCCTTCGGGATCAATAAAGTTTATCTTATCTTAAAAATAATGATCATTTTCAACATTTGTCAATATTAGTTTTGGAGATTTCTTTCACAAACTGCTTCTCTCTTATATACTGTAATTGCATCGACTCCTGCTGTCAATCTGAGATTACGAGTTGAATGCAACAAATTGTTTTGATGCGACACATTAAAAATGTTCAAAGTGCCTGCGAAAATGAAAGCAAATCTGTCGGCTAATATGCTAAACAGTCATGTGCTGTTTGAACTCTGATAAGCACATGTGACAAATCCCATCCGCCTTGACATGCTGAAGCCTGGCAGGACTGCGGACCAAAGGCGGCGATTGCTAATTCACTAAGCCACGGGGCTAACTGACAGGTAGTCGATGGCCTGTGTCTCTGTGCGTCGCATCCCCCCGTGGAGTCAGCAACCAAACTCATATTCTGCACTACTGGAGCACCCACAGCTTCTTCCCAGGCCTCCCCATAGCTCGGTTGACAAGAGAGTGTAAATATCAACGAGGAGATTGAGGGCAAAGGAGAAAAATAAGCTAAATATGAATTGGGGAAAACAGGGAGATGGGTCTGAGGAGGCACGGAGTCATGAGGGAACGGGGAGAGACTTGTGATAAGGCATTCATGGCCTGTCCTTTAAAGGTAAAGTTTGTTGGATGGATGTTTATATGAGGCACAAGCAGAAGTTTCACTGAAGGCTGTATGAAAGTTCCTCATTTGAATGCGACAAACCTCAACATTTCCGTCACTGAGCTTTAGCAAATGCACTAGCACTGATTAAGACTGGATGGAAGACAGGAGATGGGGCTGTGTTCATTTACAAACTGGTGCATCTGGGCTCATCACTTGATAATTGTCGTGAAAACAAGAGCAAAACATGTAAATATAAATAGCTTAATAAATAATGTTAACATTTTTAGAGTAATGAATAAATCAACATTACAATGAGTATTAGCGGACTATAGGGAGATGTTTATCTATGGAGACTTAGGACCTGATTTACTAAGCCAAGTGCTAAATTGCAAGTAATACTTAAAATGGGGCTAATGGGCCTTGCTCCAGCCACACCCAGAATTTGAAAATTGCCACAATTTTGGGGTGAAGTGCAGGGGGTGAGTGTGTGGCCTGTGAGTATGCTGCTTCTCTGTCCATGAGGTGTGTGTGGGGGACGATCTGATATCACCAAGTAATTAAGAGTCCAGGACCAATGTCAAAGTTGTTTGCCCAGGACCAATGTTACAACCAGCCAATCAGGGGTCAGTTGTGCTAGATAAGGGGAGGAACGGTCTGCTTTGAGAACTTGACATGTTGTGACAAAAATTAAGTTTAGGAACAGGGAACGGTCTGCTGTAATTTTGGATAGATCTGGGAGTTGGTTTGTCTGAAAATATATCTAAACCTATCCCTAACCCTAACCTTAAAGAGTTCCCTGTTCCTAAACTTAATTTTTGTCCCAAGCCGACTATCCAGCACAACTGACCCCTGATTGGCTGCTGTAACATTGGCCCTGGACTCTTAATTACTTGGTGATATCAGGAGCATCGTGTGTGGGAGGGGCCCCAGCCTGGCACCATGGGAGTGGCTTGGTACCGGCACCAGCCAATCAGGAAATTCAAATGTAGTAGCTAGTGTTGAACCTGAAGAGGGCGCCACACAGACAGTTTTAGCCATTAAAGTTGGATTTTAAGGAGTTGCATGAAAATGTCAGGGACATGCAACATTATTAGCAACATTTGACCCATTTAAACTTGATTTGCTTTCTTTAAATGTAGTCATTTTAAGCATATTGCCCCTGATTTATCATTAGAAACAGTGATTGTACATGTTTTGGAGATAGGGGAAACCGGAGCACCCGGAGGAAACCTACGCAGACACGGGGAGAACATGCAAACTCCACACAGAAAGGCCCCATATTGGCCCGGGATCGAACCCGGGACCTTCTAGCTGTGAAGCGCAAGCACTAACCACTGCGCTACCGTGCCGCCAGAGGGTTAGGGTGTAGGGCTGTGTTAGGAAAGCTATGAGTTTGGATCACAACTATCCTTTTTCATTGTAATCAAACTCAACTATGTTATTGGCGACAAAATCTAAATGTTAAATATGAATAAATCTAAATATTAGCTGCAAATATGTTTTGGGAGGGATAAAACTAGACACAAATCTCAAAATGCATGAAAAATAAATGCTTTCAGCTACCACGCCTCACCGTGTGCCTACCAGCGATTTGCTTTCAGTTAATGTGAGTTGGCGAGCTGGTTTTGTAAAATAAGTTAGTAAAAGATTCAGTTCCCAAGGAAGAGCCGTGAATCCCGTAACTAACCGAAGCTAAAGGAAGATGTAAAATGGTATAAGATGGCGGTGGGTCAGGGGAAGGTAGAGACACGCTTTGCTGGCTTATTTACACAGAGCTACCAGTATGACAGGTGCTTTGGGTATATTCTCCACAGAGTCCAAACCAGATGGTGGATAAAGACGGAAAGTAAAAGGGGGAAAAATGAAAAAGAATCTAAATAGAGAAGTAGGATGTAGAGGAACGTGACAAAGTTGACGTGAGCGGACTACCACGCTGACCAAGATTCCAATCAGAGCTGGAGCGACGACGGAGCGCGCCTGCTGACACAAGCTGATCATTTTATTTATCGGAGAGAGGGAGAGCTATCAAAGGTACTTTTAAATTCAATTTATCTTTTCCTGATGAGGTCAAGTGAGAGTGAATGAGGAGAGGGGGGGGGGGGGAAACACATTTCAATTATTGGAGGGGAAATAACAGGCAAAGTGGGAGTGCAATTTGGAGGCTAACGCTAAAAACAAATGGGAAGTTAGCAAGCTTGACCAACCACTTTATTTGAACTGAAGTGGGTCTGAAACAATTTCATTCAAGCTGTCTTTCGAATCCAAATAAAAAATTGATGGACTGTATGTAATCTGTTGTTCTCCAAGTGGGTACATTATTTCAAGCATGTTTAGGGCATTTTTAATATTACTTACGGTAATATTAAGAGGAGACACTGCAGGGAAGTGGGTCAGTTTGACCTCTTAACATATATATTTCCACCTGGAAAATAAATGGCCTAATCGTTACAATAAGTAGTGTAATTATAATGATTTAATGTTCCTCCATACAAAGATGGGGAATTGTAACTTCAACGACTTTCTCCAAACTTTTCTCACATTGTGACAACATCTCCAATTCACAGACTCCAAACCAGTCTTGGACTTTTTCGTCTTTGTGCGCGACTGAACCCATTACAAATCTCAAAAGTCCCCAATGCCATTTAACTAACATTAGACTTTTACAGACAGTTTTCGCCTTCAACATGAGTGGAAAGTTACAATTTGGCTCAATTCCCAGTTTTCCATGTATAATATATTGTCACCTAAGCATTGTTCTTTTGTTAAGCCAGCAACAATTTGATATTGGAGTTTTTATTTGTCTAGTTAGCTATCAAGGCAACAAGTTTACAAGTCCACTGATGCCAGTATCCTCTCTGACGAATGTTCCAACTTGCTTGTCTTGCACACAACACACTAAATGGAGCGACCTGCTACAAATGTAAATGGCACTACACTGCAAAAACGAATCTAACGTTCTTGAAATAAGAATATGCCCTTGATTTGAGTTGGTAAGTAAAATTATTTGCTAATGGAACAGACGATATGTTGCCACTTCAAATAATACTTAACAAGTATTACATATTGATCTCATTTTACTGGAAGTAAGGGGAGTCACTGCAGACAAAATCTTTCTTCCTTCAGGTTTAGGGCCAGTTTACTCTCTTACAAACTTCCACCAGGCAACTTTTCTCAAAATGCATTTTCCTCACACTGTGGCGGCACCGTCTCCACTTCAGTTGCACCTACAGGCAGCTCCAAACTTTTCCCTCTGGTACTTAACAATATTTTCAAGGTTTGTTGAGAGGGATTTTTTTTTCGATATTTCATTCCTAGCCTGATTTGTTGAGTTGTCAACTTCAAAACACAATGCAAAATTAGAATTTTTACAGATTTATTCACTAATAACTTCTTCAAAAACTAAAAAAATATATACAAGATCCCATTTAAACAAATCTTTGCAACTAATATATCAACAAATTAAAAGCATAATAAAAAATCTCGCTCTGACCATTACTTATATTACATGGCCAAAAATGTAATTCATTCAGGTGAAAATGTGCAATACATTTTTTCCCTATATTTATGTTAGTAATATACACTAATATATCACTGACTTTATTTGTTTTCCCTTTTCACGCCTTAAACGCAAAACAAGGGAGATTAATTTACGTTCAGACTTACTCAAATTAAGATCAAATATATGCTTAAATACTCTATATGCTTAATTCCAGTAATTTTAGAAGAAGAAGAAGAAGAAGAAGAAGAAGAAGAAGAAGAGCATTATCCCAGTCATCTTAACTCATCACCATCTCACGTTTTGCAGTGTAAAAGTACTGCAATAAATGAAGTCCACCGATTTGCAATGTGTATTTTTAGCACCCCCAGTTTCCTATAGGCTTACCCCTCTTGAAATACGGAGGAAGTAGCTCAGCACACAAAGCCAGAAGTAAGTGGGGCACTGTCTTGCATAATTGACTTGCATACATTACAGCAAACACCGTGGATAGCTCGGTCTGGTCAATGCGATTTTTCCTCCCCTTCGCGAACAGATGGCAAGAAGTATATTATCCAATTTCATCAAGCTGTGATCTTGCTGCCTGCTTGAGATGCTTCAAGCGAGCACATATGAGTCTATAGGTGCAGCCAGGTGCCATTTGCTCCATTGAATTTAAATATTTTCTGTCGGATAAGCAATACTGACGCATAACAATTACAAAAATGAAGTGTTATTTTTGCAAACCATCAGAAATGAGCCGTTTTCTCTTCTGCAGCTTATTTGTTCACTTCTTATCAGCAGAGATAAACTCATAATGTAACTTTGCAAACCTACCAAACACTGATTTCAATATAATCTAGGCCCACCACTAAGAGCTTATTAAAACGCTCTTAATAGTGAAGGTTTTTTTTTAGGATAATTGTGGATGACATGGCAGAAGGGGTCTCCATGGGGGGGTGAGGGGCACAGAGCTGGAACCCCACAGTGGACTTCACCTTCTGGGGTGTGTCACACTTTATAAAGGCAGAGAAGAGCCAGGAGCTTGGACTTCTCTGTAATTTTCGAAGACATTTTTTTTACCAAAAGCTGATGCAGTTACGTCAAGTCTTTCATATTGGTTCATGAGTTGGTTCATGAGCCCTGACGCAACGCAGCAGGACAGTAAAGCCAACCAGCGGACAATAGACAGCTTTGGACTTGTAGTAG
>OMNZ01089498.1:0-30362 GCA_900303255.1 Lesueurigobius sanzi
CATCTAAATAAAGCCTTTTCTCACTGTTGTTTCTGCTGTATTATATCATGAAAACACTTTTCAGTTGTTTGAGATGTCACTAAAGCAAAAAATATTATAATCAAAGACATTTTTCTGCTTGAAATGTTGCTGTTCACAAAACGGCCGTTTTCTCCGTTTTTTGGTCAGAAACCAGCGTTTTGGGTGATTTCACCTATTTTCTACTGACGATTACTAAAGAATGGGAAGAGGTACAAACAAACTTCTTTTTTTCGATGAAAGAAGAGAGTCTAATCTTTCATTTGGTAGGTTTGGTTTTGACATAGACCTAGAACTCCATTTTCTGTGGGTCTTCAAAAAACAGTAAAAATCCTGAAAAACCTCTGGCAGTATGGGAGACACTGATTTGAAAATGGCTGGCAGTCAATGAGTTAAACAGCCTAAAACGTGCGCAATAGGCTGATACTCCTACTAGGTACTGCTAACTAAACCTGTCTCAAGGTCTGGAAATAGATTTTTCCGTTACTGTTGTGTGACATCTGGGCCTATACTAAACTACTATGGGGCAAACCGCTTAAAGGCCCTGTACCTGATTGTTTTGTTTACAGACAATGAAAGATGGAGTGAATGGAATTGTTAGTTGTGTCCAAACTCATTCCTAACTTTCCTAGAACATTTCTAATACCGCAATTCCTCACAGGGATGTTCATAAGTGTATTTCATAACTTGCGGGGTCACTATCACAATAATGCTACCAAAAACTACCTTTTTAGTTTTAATTTGATACAAAAGCTTTATAATTAGATGAACACTATTTTTCTACAAATGAGTGAATTCAGGACCTTTAATATACGAGCGATCGCGATGTCGCCACGTCTTTAGTAGGCACAGTGACTGTTTTAAATAAATAATAATAGTTCTGGCATTGTATCAAATCTGTGATTTACATAAACAGCGCTGCACATCTGAATGCATCAGCTGTTGCCTACTGTTCAACAAAACATCCGCAGAAAATTGCTCAAGAAAAGAATAACAGCGATGGCTCCTATGTGGTCAAATGAAACCTGTTTTGGCTCGACTTGACATAAGGAAATCAGCTAGAAGCCCCTTGAACCGAGGGCCTTACCCAGCGTGCTCTTGCCCGTCCTGAGAGGTTATGGTATGGTTACCAATAACATAATTGTGAAAGGAGAAGCAAAAGATTTCCCTCCTTCCTTTCTTGATAAGTATCTGTCTCAATCTATTTTATGGCTTTTCAGGAGCCATGCCAGGGCACAGGGGGGAAAGTCAGGTCTTGTAAGTAAATTACACTAAAATGGCAGGTATTTCTCATCAAAATCTAAACTGACTTTTACAGGCTTTCTGTCAAGGTCTATTACTTCATATAAAAGGAGGCCACAGAGTTCAGTTGCTTTCAAGTGATTTTACACTTGGGTTCAACATGGGAGGAAAATACGCTCCCATCAAAGATATATGTTTTTTATTGGTGGCGCACGTGCAGCCCGGGATGGGGGCATGATTAGGGAGTGGCCAGAGTGCAGGTACAGGCAGGATAGATGGGCATCAGGGCTGACAGTCATTTAGACCTGGCCTTGAGTAATGTAACTATCCTCATAGAAGAGTTCAAGGGGCATCTGCTGAATGAATAGATGTCGGAAGATGGATATTCTCTGTGTCTTTGCTGAAAAGAAAGGGACATGCGGACGAACCAGAAAATAGGTTTAACTAAAGTAATAATAAAGGCTGCTTAAGCTTAAAGCTGGGGCTGGGCCTGATTCTCACCATTTTCATAAAGTGCAATGAGGGGGAAAAGCAATATAAACTGTTAGCTGCGGCTCAACTCATTTCTAGCTCTAACAATCTGGATTCTCCATGTGAACTAATTGTATGCATGTTTCAGGAGCGTGTACAGCTTTGACAGGTGGAAAAGCCAAGCAGGACGGACCACCATATAATATAATAAATTGTTGCCTAATGGCTGCTGAGCATATACTGCACGTTTCATATAGAGGCGAGCAATATATTGTCTGCAAGATAATATTGAAATTGTTGTTCAGAAGATATGAAGAAAATCAATAAAATTATTTTTTTGATGACACAGAGATCTAAATTAAGATGTTTGCCAGCACACTTTTGACAGTTTGCAAAAAATATTGCATGATTATCGTTATTGAGAAAGTTCCCCAAAATATCACAATATAAATTTTGATTAAATATGGCCCGCCTGGTTATCTTTGCGACCTCGTTCAATCATATTCTCCTGAGCGCTGAGGTCTAGTGATGGTGTACAGCTGGCTGTGCTCAGGTCACAAATGCCTTTTCTTGATTCGTGCTCCCTCCCTGTGGAACCCACTTCTGACTTATATACGGCAAGTAAATCATTTGAATTCCTTTTAAATCGTTGGTAAAGACCTTTTTATATCGTAAGGCATTTGGGTAATTGTTATTAGTCTTGACTCATGATGTTATAATCATTATTTATTTTTGTATTTTGACGTATTGTTTTCTGTGATTGTTTTCTGAACTGTTGTTTAGAAAAGTGCTATACAAATAAAGTTTACATTATAGTTTATTATAGTCGGACACTCTAGCGGCTTGAGTCCTAACTTTGACAGTTTCCTCAATGTTCTCACCTTTCACTGGACCCATTTTTTTCCCCACAAATGGCTGTTTACAATAATAAAGGTAGCATAAGGAAATAAAAGAGTTGTCAGTGCAGAGGCTTGTCTCTAGCTTCGCCCTGGACTACTTTGTAATTCCTTTAGTTTGTCACTTCTGATTAGCAGCACTCTCATCCCTCCAAGAACTCTCCATCTTACTGTGCACTGTGCACTGTCTTCATTTTTCTTTCTTTCATCACTTTGTAACGCTTACACCTCCCCCAAATTGGCCCGTGTCCTCCCGTCTTCCTTGTCTGGGACCCCAGTCTGATTATTATGCCATTAAGCCTCTCCTGCTCTCCTCTGAAGCAGCAGCAGGGTCCCTCTCCAATCTAAACAAGTCCTGGGTTCTTTCCCCTCCTCTCCCTGAAATTACCCGCGACGCGTGCCTGAGTTTCTAATTGGCATGGCCATCCCCGGAGACAGCCCCCTCCCTTCGTCCTAATGAAAAGCCTCGGCCTTAATTACACTTTCCAAACGCTGATTGTTATTGACAAAACTCCTGTGGCTCGGACAAACGACGGCAGATTAGCTCCATTACAGGCAGCCCTCCAAGAAGAAAAAGAGAGGGATTTGGAATCGACGATACAAAGTGTGGGGGAGCTTTCCATGTTTCTGCCGTGTACCTTGGACTTAATTGCTCACGCCGTGGCTCCACTTAAGTTGCCTCTTTTTTCTGCCATTGTGATGCAGCAGTGTATATTGAGTAAGGGAACAAAAGCCTTGTTATGTTACTTGAGACTGAGAGAAAATGCTCATCTTTTGTCAATAAAGGATTGCTGATAGCAGCATGAGCAAACATGAGGATTTGGCCTAATGCTTTTGTTTGTCTGCAAAAGGTACATAAACTGTCTGAAGCTGATAGTGGCATAAGGTCCAAAATCAACACCTATCAGGTAGATGGCCCAAACATGGACATGAAAGATTATCTCAAAGCACTCCATCACATATGTTGGCCTTGTATAACTTAAACATTATGTTTTGTATTGAGACTCTTGGGTTCAACACTCTTGATTTTCTTGATGAATCCAGACGAGCACACCCTCTCAGTGGGAGCTTTCATTGCCTCTGTAAGGTCATGCCTGCCTCACAGATACTCAAACAACCCCTACAGGACAGGACTAAAAGGAAGTCCTAGCTCAACACCATTACTGACCTCAGTGACAACTCGCTTTCATGTATTGTTAAAACCTAATTGCCCGACCCCTGTCAATCAGTAGGACTTGTATCAGAAGAATCTATTACCTCTGCAGGTGTTTGTGTGTGAGTACATGCGTTGACATTATGCAACTAAGAACATAACAATTTTCTGAAAGAAAATACCTTGTATTGTCCTTTTAAAAAAGGCTTTGCAGGCCTCACAAGAGGCCACTCCATAGTGATACCCAGAGGCTATATCTCCACAGACCAAACACAGCCTCTTGGGAAGGGAGTTCAACATGTATTCGCATTTAATGGACGAGTCCTCCATGATGGTGCTGGAACAGTCATCGTAGCGCTTGCGGCAGGCACCCGGACCTAACCCGCCGGGGGTGAACATGGGAGGAGAATCCAGGCCGTTGGAGTGGTTCATGGTGCTCACATAGCCTCCGCTGGCGTCCGAGTTGCCACTTGGGCTGTGGTGGCTGACTGTATCGATAACTGAAGAAGGACTGGACGGCTCTGTCTTGATGTAGGACCCACAACTAGAAGGCAGGTGCCGGTCATCAGCGGCCATTCTATTCAGCAGCCTGTGGGAGGGGCAAGAGAGCACAGAGAAAAGATTGTACCATTAAAATGTGTCCACCTCTATCACATGAACAGAGATATTAGTCTGTATTTCTTTTCTACATGTTTGATATGAATGAAGCGTTTCCTCGTGTATGTTATATATATATAGATATCTATAGAATCTGCTAAATTACTCTGTATGCTACAGTATTCACCACAGAACACACACACACCACAACACCTGCACCAACCTCTGTGTATGCACAGATTTAAACATCTATATGTTGTAATATCAGTTTCATTATCTGCTGAATATACTTCAGGTGTGCTGGACTGTGATGCAGCCTGCTGCCCTCTCTGCTGCCTCCTCTGCTCATGTGAATGTATTGAAGTCCTGCACCATAACCTTTTATTTAAAACTGGGGAGAGTAACTTATCCACACAGGGCTAATTTTACAGCAGAGTCTGGCAGAGGAGATGGATAACTCAATGTATTGGAGATGCAGTGTAGACACAGTGACCTGTTAGGGTCAAGGCAAGGTTACACATGAACATATAGACACACTTCTTTGCATTGGTTACCGTGGCAGAGGTCAAAGGTCCCCTGCACTTGCCTGCATTAACAAAATTGAGCCTTGCATGGCTTATGCAAATACGGACACAGGGGCTCCCAGTGAGTGGCAGCTAGACAGACCAACTTGTGCCTTACTGCATTAGCTCAATTAGCATATTGCCAACTAATGGTAATGTTTACATATTTGACATGTGAGTTTAGAATCAGCAGAGATGTTCACGCTTTCTCCCTGATTGGATGATAGCTGTCCGTTACCGAGCACCTGAGAGGAGCCTGCAGCAGACTGTCTCCTGCTCAGGGCTGATTTAATTGTAAGGGTGGGTGACGGAGGGGTTCAGGCCCAGGGGTCACTGGGTCAACCTTATTTTCTCACCCTGCCTGGCTGGGCCTGGTTGAGCCTCACTGGGCCTGTGGAGAGAGGGGTCAGCATGTCAAATTAGATCTCATTCCCGGGTTTCCCTCCCTGCTGTCATGTATATTCATCCCAGCTCCAGGTGCCACCACTTCTGAAATTCTGAAAAAGGTTAACAGTTAAAATAAATAATAAAACTGGCCCCTGTTAAAGCTGTTGACCTTGTGGAATCGGCCCTTTGTCTGAGCGAGCTTCCATTCAATTCATGTCCGAATTTGGTCAGTTCTAATTAATGAATATAATATGAGAAATTCTAAAACAAAAATACTAATACTGAGCTGAGCGGTATTGAAAAGTGTGCGCTACCTTGGTGCATGTCCTTGCACAAAGAAATTGGAAAAGTGAAATCATTTCATGCCTGTCTAAAATAGAGCTTGTGGCTCTGGATAATAAATGCTGATTGCATCTGTAAATGAATCCACAGCTCTGTATTCATCTGCTTTATGTTCTATATTTTAGATGAATATGTGCACCTGTGCAATAGGGCACCTGCACTTGCCTTATTAAAGGCTATAAAACATAGCAGCAGAAGATGGCTCCATTTAGCTTTTATTTCACAAATTCAGAGTAAGCTTAACCCTGGTTCAAAGGCCATCCTCAGGGTGACACTTAGCATAATTGCATAAGTGTCTTAACTGTTTCCCCTCCGGCTCTATGTGGTCATTTATAATAAATGTGGAGCAAGGCTCCCTTAACTCATTCTGCTATGACACATTATACCAAGGCTATGCTTATGTTTTTAACCAGCTGCATATATTGATTAATGATAGGAGGGGAATACTAACCACTTGAACCAAGAAATTAATCAAACAGACTACAACATTTCTATAAATATTCCTAATCTCTAATGGGGCAGGTCTAATTTAAATCTATAACTACAACTGTATATGGAAATGAATCACGAACATTAAATAGTTTGACAGCAGCAATGGTCCTAATAAATAATTCAATATGTGGACCACATGCTAATTAGCTTGTGTGTTCCAGAGGGCAGACTGGAAAAGATGTGCTGAACTAACTGCTCTAAAATCTATAGTTCTGTCTTCTTCCTTTCATCCTCAAGGTAAGAGCATTTCAAATTTTGCTGTCTGTTGCCCAGAGGAGCGCTGCTCGTCTAAGATACACTATCTCCCTTTCTCTCTTTCTCTTCTGTTCTCCTCCTTTTGTTCCCTTTGTACCGATCAAAATTCATGCTGAGTAGTGGGTTATGGGCCTGCAATCGCACACTGTGCAGTTTGGTTTTAATTTGATTCCACCTGGCCCTCCTAACTGCATTTCAGATCCCTAATATCATTCCAGTGGTGCTGCTGTGACCAGGATTAGGGGCCTAATGATCTGGCAGCTCGTCTCACACTTCTCTTCACTTCCTGAACATGCCTCAGCACTTCTTCACAATGAACATTAGAACATAGTGTCGTGAGAACGCACTACATCCGGGGGCTAATTGACTCAATTTGTAGGTATTCCTGCTGCTGCTGCTCTGTGGGTGAGTACAGAGCCCTCTATGACATGAGCCCTTCCTCCAGAGTGCCCTGTGTTCTCGGAGCAGACTGTAAGTGGAGAGGTGTGGTGAGGGTGACATCCACAGCAGGAGAAGGGGACTCAGAGCCCTGGAATATTGGGTCTGTTAAGCTACTGGCCCCAGATTCGGCACAGGTACAACCAACTCAATTAGCTCCTGACAGACCTGTCTGAGCACAGGCGGCCTCTGTATGGCCACTATTTAGCTGCCACACTGACCCTTTTCAGGGGCCGCTGCACCTCTTCCACTGTCACACACAGCACTGATGGACACAGCACAAACCCACTACAAGCAAAGTAATACCTGCAGACGGAGGTGCCACCAGGGCGGGAGCAGAGAGCTCTCTGGGGAAATGTAGATGACATGGATGTGGGTCCGGCTGGACCCTGGGGAGAAGGGGGAAATTGAGGTTCTCAGACACTGAGGTGAAATATGGAGGACTCCTGGTACCAGGTTAATGACTGTCAAGGGAATAAGGGCTGCATCCTCTGGAGGCAGCACATGTATGGCCCGGTGCAGGACTCACTGCACACGCTCTGTGTGTTTATGTGGCACAGAATCAGGATGGAAGTGAGATCTAGCAGAGAGGGGGTTATGCCTGTGGTTTGGTTAGAGGCAAGTCCCATACTCCACAGGGACCCATTTTAATCTAACAGGGAGAGGCCCCTAATTTTGGAGTTTCTCATTCATTAGTCTTGCTCTAGCAAAGAGAGCCAACCTGAAGGGAGGGAGGGTCCTTTTATTAAAAGATATGCCAGACACTCAAGAGAAGCAGACAGAGATTTATGATGTGCCGATATGTGGAGGCAAACAAAGGGAAGTCCAGAAGACATGAAATAGGGAAAGAGAAGCAGGCAGTAATTGATACATTAGGGCCCAAACATAAAGTGAGTGTCCTGTGTGCTTCCACTGAGTGCCAGGCCCGGATCAATAGCCGTAGGTTAGAGGCTCGGGCCGGGTTACCACTGGGGGACCGGGCTGCTCTGTGGCTCGGGCAATTAAGTTTTTCAGTCTGCCGCAGAGTATTATATTTAGCTTTAGCTCGGCGAGGTGCAGTGGTCTTTATAAAGCCATGAGCTCACTCCACTACGACAACATGAGCCTGAGCTCCAGCAGCTCCTGAACAGATCACATCTATTGATCCACTGCTCTTCCTGTTCAGAGCGGCCCTGGCAGCAGACTCTGGCAGCAGACCCTGTGTGTGCCTGACGTAAACTGTCTGGGCCGCTGGGGGCAGATCCAGTTCTGACAACGGGCTGAGTTCAGGAAGTTGGGAGCAGCACGTGCCCACTCACTGTCAAGGGGCCACGGCCGAGACCAAAACAGATCAGCTTTCTCAATGGAAAAATATATGCGGCACGGTGGCTGAGCGGTTAGCGCTCTTGCCTCACAGTTAGAAGGTCTCGGGTTCGATTCCCAGCCTGTGCGGCCTTTCTGTGTGGAGTTTGCACACCTTGGTTTCCTCCGGGTGCTCCAGTTTCCCCCATCAACCCAAAACATGCACATTAGTTTAAATCCTCCTGCCAGGTGATTCTGACCATTAGCCTGACTCGAGATCTGGAGACGGGTCCCTGGGTGCCGTGCACACGGCTGCCCACTGCGCCTGACGGATTGCCCCATCGAAGGATGGGTTAAATACAAATTTCCCTACGGGGATTAATAAAGTATACCTTACCTTACAGTATATGTGCTTTTTCAGGAAATTCATTCTAAATTGAGATTTTTACAGATGAGGAGAACTTTTATTTTGTTTCATCTTTTGTCATCTTTGTTTTGGTAAATAAATCGCGGCCTTTTGGTTCAATGCTTTGTCTTACAGCAGTAAAAACAGCAGAATACTGGCATAAAGCTAGGGCCGCACAATTCATCGGAATCTCAATGATCGTAAAGGGGATTTAGCAGCCAATTTTGTTGCTATAACATTACCTGCTTTTAAGTTTGTAAGAGTAAAAGGAAAGATTTTTGCATGTTAAATGGAGTGGAAACCATTTGTTATTTGTAAGAGAAACTGGTCACAGTGCTCAGGAAGTCAGTACCATAAAGTAGGTTTTTGGGGAAAGTGCTCTTTGGTGTTTGGGGAACAAAAAATTAAGAGAAAAACGAGAGACCAAGGCACTCCTCCCACATTCTACTTCTCTATTTACATTTTCTGAAAAGCCTTTATTGTACTGGGCTAGTATACTGTATATTAAAATCTTTTAAAACATGTTGTTGGTTTCTTCCACGCGTATCGGCTCCAACAAGCCTAACATTATTATCATTATTGTTAAATATATATTTTTTATGTTAATGTATAGTTATGCCTGTCCTTATAGTTTACATTTTCTAATAGTTTATTATTTATCATTATTACATGTTTATGTTTCATGTTGCATGAAATTCCTGGTCTGTGAATCCTCTCATTGACAATGACAAGAATATATCTTGTCATGAATTATTGTGGTAAAAACTAGTTTATGTGGTTTCAATATAAAAAGTCAAATCTAATCAAAATTTACATTACATATGACCAAAAGAAAATCTTGATTATTTTTTTTGCCATAATATAATACTGAGACACTGGCGCCAATCACAAGGATACTAAGAAGGAGACTCATTCACGGCACTGTGCATCACTCTCTATTAGCATGCAAGTTAAGAGTTTGCCTGCCAGAATACTTGTGAGGTGTGTCAAACAGAGGACACAGGACAGCTCCATGGAACTTACCCTAGTGAATATATACTGCAGGTGTGGACACAACTGACTGTGCATTGCAGGATGGAGGCATAAAGTCATGCATGAAATTACTCCATTAATCTTTCCTTATGGGGAATCACTACTTGCGTAAGACAAAGAGCCTGCCTCACTCACTGGAGCCGTAAATTATCGCCTTCATTAAAAAAAGCCAAATACAAACAAAGACAGAAATACTTGAACATGATAATGAAGAGGCAGAAATGAACAGGTTTATCAGGGACGCTGGGGCATTTCAACACAATCCGGAGTGCAAATGTTTGTTCAGCCTGAGCGTACGCGTGCGAGGGCCGCCCGCCGCTGAGATTAAAACAAACTCGCAGCCTCGCCGTGACGTGCAACAAGGAAACTAGTGCGTTTCGCTGGGAATCAGGTTTGTTCACCACATGCACTGCTGCTGTAAGAGCAATAGCCCCCAGCTTTAGGGCGGCTCATCTCCACCAGCTGACACGCTCTGCTCATAAAAAGCTTTGGGATGAAAGGGAAAGAGGTTTCTTCTTTCTACACTGTCATAATTTAGCCATACATCAGCCACAATTAACATTTTAGTACAACCTGTTAAGATTATTACCAAAGATACAATACTACATTTTAGACGAACAACACAACTATCAGAGTACAGTGGGTTCAGAAAGTTTTCAAACCTTTTAAAATTATCCCTATTTTATTATGTTTGATTTAGAAATCATACAAATTTATGTTCAATGTGTCTATACTCTACACACCCAACAATACAAGTAAGATTGTCTTTTAATTTGAAGAAAGAAAATGCTCTTAAATTCAATGGAATAATGGGCTGTGGTAAATTTCATTCATTGATGATTTTTAAAGAACCTTTTCAGTACCCGACATAATGACCTGAATGAAAAGGTGTATGAATACTTCCCTAAACCCCACTGTATGCTGGCCTACTCACAATAATAGGAGAGAAGGGACTAGCACTTTCTTGGGGCCAGACTTGCCAGGCCACACAGAGGAGCCTTTGGTGAAGCCGTCAGTGAGCATCACAGCTGTTAAGTGTGACGGCCCATTTCAATATTGATTTCATAAATAAACAAAGCTAACCATCGATCCTAATGTTATTTTGCATTTCAATTACCGCTCGGAAACACAAGCTTCAAACATCGGGCCGCTCAATACCAATGAGCTTTTCTGATAAACACCCAGAACGGCTATCCATCATTACATTGCATTCACAAGAGTAATGTGGAAAACACAATATCAAACAGGGATAGACATTATACACACACACAAACACGCACAAACATGCACACACACATTAGCTTCACAATCTAGCTCTGCTGCGCTGATTCACCCAGACTTTCACCAACTTTTAAGTGTGACAGTGAAGGCAACGCTGCTGCTGTGTCAGTACTTGCACGCCAAACGGGCGTCTTATTCTATTTTTATGCATGCCCTTATAGTTTATAGTTTTATTTATCATTATTACAAGTTTGATTGCACAGAGGAAAGTTCCTAGTTTGTGAATTCTTTCGCTGACAATGGCAATGAAGTCGATTCTGATTCTACTTTTTTTTCTTTCTTCAAATATTTATCTAAATTGTTTGTCAGAATCGACTCAGAATAATTCAAAAAATATGGTTTGACCTGTATTCTTTGGACTGAAATATGGAGAATTTAAACCTGCTCGGGAAGGGATTGATTGGGGTAGGATTGAACATAGTGTGGGAAACATTTAGCGGCTCTGGTTCCTGAATGTATTTGGGAGAATGCATTCATATATCGGCAAAGAGGGCGTCACAAATGTAGAGAGGCTATCCTGTGCATCCCTATGTGGCCTGCAGTGATAACATGCTCCCCCTCCCCCAACACAGAGGCTGAGTGACATATTTACAGGAAAAGTAATGATACTAGATACCAGAAATGAGAGGGCTCCAGCGTGGCCAGGGGACGCAGGAATCTCTCTAATGAATTGGACAAAGCCCTGTTGGTACAAGACACAAGGTTTCAGAATTGGATCAAACTCAGTGTAAAACATGCTATAGTCATATCCCAGCTCAGGACGGAATAGGAGAGAGCGGGAGTTGACCGGACAGGGCTCCACCGCCAGCCCATAGCGGCGTGGTCACTCTCTCGGGCCAGGAGCCTCTTCTGGTAATGTATTCTGAAACCAAATTACCGTAAGCTGATCCCATCTGGATAGTGTCTGTGCGCGGCTGCTTTGGTTACCCACCGCTGCCTCGAGCCCGCGATAGCATCTCCATGAAGACAGCAAAAATCTGATTACCCCAATAACAATGAAACACTTGGTCAAAGAGCAAAGAGCTTTTAACTTAAGATACACTAATGCAATTCCCGCGCCTTGTTTTCTGAAACCTAATAAGAATCAAGCGGGCGGAGCGTTTGCAGCCTCTAAAGTAGCAGACCGGGAATGGAGTCAAACAAATTGAAATCTAATTCATCAATGTGTGCTCACTTCTTACTGCCCATCTATAAGAAAAAAAAAACATGAAAAAGCTTTTATTTGATGAAAGGAAATTGAAAAAGCTTTTCGTTTGTGATGGTCATGGTAATGTTTGGATAGAACAAATGAGAAGAAAGGAATTACATTTCACTAAACTACTAAATGTTTTTCTAAAAACGACAAAGCTACTGAAACTGACAAGACCCAACACAAGCTGACAGCACAAACACTTAATTCAACAGAGGACGATAAAGAGAAAGACTCTTCACAAATGAAAAGTTTGAAAACAGATAGTAAAAAAGTATGTCCATCAGACGTGTTTTCTTTTTGTTTTTTACGCAGATTGTCCAGCGTTGCACGAGCCCTGAGGTCAGTCTATAGAGTGCACACTACAACGGCGCTGTGCTAATTACATGGAGCGCATTCGTCCCACTAATCCTCTCAGACAAGAGGGGCAGAACGGAGGAGCAAACAGGGGCTGAGAGGGGACGGGCAGGAGGGCAGGAAGGCAGCAAAAAGAGCAGCACGCTCAGGCCAGCGCTGGAGAGCTCCCCAGCCTCTCACACAAGCACGCAGCGCAACGCAACTTTTCACTTTCAAATCATTCGCTTTGTGGAGTTTTCCCACTGCTGCACAGCTGAGTCAAGTCTGCTTATTTATTATCGAATATAAATGCATAAATATAAGTTTAATGTAGTGTGTGGGTAATGATAATTTACAGAAAACAAGACTTTCTGCTGCTGTGCTGAAAAGGTGTATAAAAAGATGGAAAAATATTATGTATTAATTATTTCATATACAAGTAAATAGAGTTTAAAACTATGCTATAGTTAATATAAACTATATTATTTGTGTGCAATATATGTTTTTACCAGCTACATAATTTAGTCTCTATTCTGTTACAGCAATTAAATAAGGAGCATGTTTTAAAAATAATATAATTATTAAATTGGTTATAAAGGAAAGATAAAGGTAAGTGATTTTGTTATTACACAACTGTACAACAAAATTGAATAGATCAGATGGGGGGTTATTATTGCAATTATGTTTAATTTCAATCAAAATCTTTATGAATTTCTGGAAAGGAAATATTTAATTTCTAAAGGAACATGCTTTTAATACAATTATATTTCAGATTTTAATAAGGATCTGTTCAATAAGGCACAACATAACGACACACTGGATGTTACTATGTGTAAATTTGAGTTCAAACATAAAGAACTAACGTTCATGTAAAAGATCAGCAACTTGAACTTCAGTTCAACAAAAAGTGAAATTACTAAACAGAAAAAATTCTTTAAAGTAAAATCTGTTATTATAATGTTTCATACAGCGATAAGCCATATTGTCATGGCCAATAGACTACAATAAAATACTATAATGTTCATGTCAGGAGTGTTAGAACAAGCCTTTGTGGGACAAATTTATAGTGATTACGTTTGACATTTTTTTGAATAATTCCTAACGAGAATATAATTATTATCAAAGATACTTTGCATAATCAAAATATTGAACCATGATAAAACGTGATACAATTTATTACCACATGGCAGCTATATTTGTCATGTGTTAAAAACATTTTTCTCACTTAATTTAAATGATCACGCTGAAGCAGTCACTGTTTTTTACCAAATAAATATTTGGATGACTGAAACTCCAGTCACAGCTGCTTTTACTGCCGGCACCTGCACTGGCATTTCTCCCTGTCTTTGGATATAAATTAACTTAACAGATTATTTCAGGACTCTTTTACACTCACTGGACACAATTGTGCGCTAACAAAGTCATCAACACACGCTCTGTAATCCTGACTAGACAGGTACCTCAACCTCCTTACAAAATAACCTCCTCTGCTTCGGGGCAAGCAAAATCAATTGGCCATGCTCTGAATAACATTTGGAATAGAGGCAATGTCATAATTAAAATGATCCTCCATTAAACCTCCACCTGCCTTGTTGCCCTACGCTAAAAGGAGAGAAAGTATCTCACATGGAAGTGTGAAAAGTTTGACAGAACAAAACAGAGTCACAGACACAGACAGGCAGAACTAATGAAAGTGAGGTAAATGAGAAAAGAAAGAGGTGCACCTACTGGTTATGATAGCTGAGAGGGTCTGGAAGACAAAGTTCTGAAATGTCCATCAGTCCAATTTTAGCATTCCAGGAATAAGAGCAGAGGACAGAGAAAACAGTTGAGAGCTTCTTCCCCAGACGCAGCAGAGCAGCTCAGAGACAGCGTCGTCCAGCAGCCCCTCCAGCGGCACTCCCCCCGGCCTGTACAGGTCTGTGGCACTGGGACAGGCTGGGAGCGTGCATGTGTGGATCTGAGACAGGACAGTGTGGGGAGAGAGAATGAGAGAGAGGGAGACTGGGAGAGGGAGGGACCAGGTGCAGCGGCGAGCGGCACTGGGATGAGCGCTAAGATGGAGAGAGCATGAGAGCGCGGCTACAGGAATGACTCTTTCCATGCTCGGGATAGGGCTCTTTAAGACTGGAGGGCTTGATGAATATGGAACAGCTGCTGTTGGCTGGCTCCGAGGGGCAGGACTTAAAGCGACAGAGGGGCCGGCGGAGCACCGGGAGGAGGGCTCCACCGCTCACTCGCACTCTGCCCGAGAGGAGGCAGACAGCAGCCGCATGGCACATCAGCATAGCACAACAAACACAGGACCACCATGCACACTACAGTCACAAGTCATCTACAGTGGCTAAAGTCAAAGAAACATGAGGGACATTTATTTAAACTGCACTCAACTCAAGAAGAAGTAGCATCATTTTCAAATATGTGATCTTTTCTTTTTACTATCATTTTAAATAAGGTCATATCAAGGCTCCAAATCCAGCAGTTTTATTATAATGTGTATTGTTTCTGGGATCACACCTTTATGTCACAAATATACGTAGTCGATATAGCGCCACACCATGAAAAGTTCTCTGCTACAATATAAAATAGCATGCACCATAAAAACACTGTCGCCTACTTTGAACACAACATATTCCACATCCTGGTCCATCCGCCACAGAGTGCACTTCACTTTCTAAAAGCCATCGCTTTTAAGCCACTGAGAACAGTAAATGTATTTATTGAGCTGTGTGCCTTGCTCTGTTTGAGCCTGTTCCATGTGAGGGGACCATCGAAAAGCTTGGGCCACTTGTGAGAGATGATCTCAGTTATATCTCAGCTTCAGACGCACTGGAAAATCCAGCTCTGTGTCCTCTAACCCCTGCTTTAGAAGCGCCTGTGTTTCGGTGTTGATCAAGCTCAGTAAGAATGTGGAGAATGCAGATACCATTTCACAGACAGTGAGGGTCTGCATGTTACTGTATCCCCACATTATAGGAACAGAGATTACCATGGGGTCTTATTGAAATGGGAGGGGGGCAGTTAGTATGTCCTGAGTCCTCAGCGACACTTCAAGCAAAATGAGACAAGCCAGATTTCCACTTTTCTGCAAACTAAAAATGCAAACACACATAGTTTAAGTTCAGCTTAAGTCTGGCTGTGGGCTCCACCCGCAGCCTGTGCCCAAAGCATTGCGGGCCCTTGTATCCTGCCGTTTCTCTCAGAAACCGGAACTACATAAGCCCTTGAGGGGAATCCAGTTGCATTCATCAGTCCACGTTTCTGTAATCAATGCAAAAACATCACGCAATGCCTATTGATCATCACAGGCCTATTGATGAGCAGCAGTGGTGTCTCCAGTGCACATTACACAGACTCTGGCTCTTTACTGAAAGAGAGCAAAATCCTTTTCCAAACAAAATAACAATGAGGAAAAGATAGGAAGAGAACAAAAACAGGCTATAAAACTAACTCAGAAAGAGAGAATGTTTTATGTGACAACTCCATATTTCTGATTTGCACTCTGCAGTAGTGACACAGCACACCATCTGACATGTCACATGTATGAGCTATATGAACGTCTCTCTGACTGTTATCTGAACTGTTAGGGGAAAATCTCTGACAGCTGATATGCCAGCAAGAACTGTGATAAAAAAAAACAAATGAAAAACGCACAACGTACGCACCCAATCAGTCACACAGAAAAGGATCAAGTTCAGATTAGGCAACACAACAAAACGCTTTTAGCCTCTCTTGACCACAAAAAGATTAAAAAAAAAAGAAACAACTAAACAAATGAAAAAGCATGAGAGAAGTTCATCTATATACAATACTTTTCTGGATGCCAACAAAACAAAAGCTAGCTACAGGTGCATCTCTGTTCCTGAAATTACATGAAATTATTTAGATGCAATAAAAGATAAAGATAGAAAAAAACACTTAGCCTGATAAAATGCAAAGCGTCTACAAAATAGTGTTTGTCTCTTACTTGCACAAGTGTCACTCCACGCACGGCTCCTCAGCATGGTGTCGGGGCGAGCGGGGCAGAAGAAGGGCAGGAGCTGGTGCGGTCCGGTCCCGGGGTGATGGGAGGCAGTGCGGGCAGTGGCTGTGCCTGTCCGCGCGCACCGATCAACTGCGACATACAGGAAATACCGCAGCCGCCCCTCCTCCGGTACGCGCGCTGTAGCTAATCCAACACCACCTGCCAGCAACAGGACCAGGGTGAGCGAGGTCAAATGTGGTTAAAACAGGATCAATAAACTATAAATTATTATATAAAGTAAGTTTCAATACATGTATGTACTTAGACATAAATGTTACTATTTGTTTTGTTTAAAAAAAATGACATTGCTTGCTCTTATTAAGTATTTTTTTCTGTTTTACTAAGCTTTTTGGTCAATTAACGCTAGCTAACTACAGCTGCATATACTAGCATAACAGTGCTAAATGGTTGCGTTCACGTGACATCACAACATTCTAAAGAGCCCATAGTTTATAATTGAGGCGGAGGTGTCACAAAGTTCAACGTTTTAGCTCCGTCAGCACTTTTGGTCATCACATATATGAACTAAGGTCTAATTATTTTCTCAATAAAGTGTCCAAAAGTGGTGACAATATATTAAAAAAGAATGTGCATGATGCTGGCCTGTAGAAAGACTTTCAGACATAAGAGTTATATGGCAGGTGTGTGAATCCAAGTATAACATTTGTATAAAAAATAAATTTAAAAAAATGCTTTCTTTTCTTTCAAAAACTGTTTCTCTCCCATAATAGTGGTATTAGCACCTGTTCCAACTGAAATACACTTCTATAACGCTGTACAAGTTTACTGGGGACATTTTCACCTGAGGAAAGACGTCAGGTGACAGAAGCCAGAAAAAGGTTGAACGTGGCCACGGTGCCCGTCGGTTTCCACTGGTGATGAATAAATAACAGCACAATAGCTGCGTCCCGTCTGTGGCTGATCTCAGTCGCTGGATCACATAACCCCCATGTGTCCACAGCTGCACTTTGCTCCACATTTTAGGGCCCACTCTCAGCTCTAAACCCAGTGTGTTTTACAGGGACGTATAAGGACGACGTGTAGTAGCCTTCTCACAGTATGTTATCACAGATTCACACATTAAAAAAAAAAAAATACAATAAATTAATAAAATTTAAATTGAGTGTTCTGACTATTATTGAACATCGAACAAGGAATAAAAATGTTATTATTATTTTTTGATATTTATTCACTTTTGCAATAAAGAATACTCCCGATTCTGATTCCCAGTCTTGTGTGGAGATTGGCCCCTGAGCAACAGCCCTCAGGCAGCACCAGCCGACTCTATCATCTCCACTAGAGGGAGGGCTATCTCAACACAGCTTCCACCGGCTCTCTGCAGCAGCTATACCGGTACACTTTCTTTATTTTCTCAGTGTGATTAATACAATTAATGAATGACAGATAGGTGCCAAGCTGACTGCAATCACACAACATGGGCCCCACTGTATTATATTGTTATGGCACAAAAAAAAACCTTCCCTTACATCATTATGCATAGGGCTGCGCTATTTTGGGAATATTGCATTTTTATAATTTTTGTATTATATATTTTAATTAAAGGTACACTCCATAACATTTTGGAACTGTTGCCATCAATACAAAACATGCTCCTAATGACCAGCTAGATAATATGCTATTTTTGCAGTGGGTAATCAAAGAATGAATTTGGATGAGGACCTAACCTATTTAAATCTCATATTTGGCTGGAAACGAGCTTCTTCCTCGTCTTAAATCGTAAATGGGATCTTTAGCTATCACAATCAAATTCATTTTTTTAATAAGCATTGCGCTTGCCAATAGGTTTGCAAGTTGTGTTTTAAAATCCAGATTCAGTTCACGTCCAGTCTATGACGTTTCAGAGAAAACTAACATATCAATGACTAAACTAAAACAAGAGTGGTATTGCATTGTATTTCATTTTCAGTGTTATGTTTGTTTGTGCTTGCGCTCAAAAGAATGATCAGTTCAGTCCAAACAACTTGCTATGAAAGGCAACAGTTGCACACAGACAAGATCATTTTAAAGGAGTATGAAATAGAAGTTGTGTTGATGTAATTGCAAGAAGAGTATGTTGAATCATTTGTATGATTTTTCCTAAGAGCTGTGCTCTACTTAGGGGCCTATTTGCTCACTGAGGCCCATGTATCTTCTCATAAGAGTGTGTGTTGTTCTGTTGACTTTCTGTATTTGACTTGAGAGCTTAGACTGATTCCACCAAGAGCATGCTCTGGTCCATGCAGCTCCCTAACTCAATTATGGTGTTGGTAATCCAGTGAAAAGAAAAATGTGTGCAAAGAGAGTGGCCGAGGCGGAGAGCGAATTTCATGAAGCAACTACAGATACGTATGAAGTCCAGGCATCAATCTCCAGCTCTGCTCCAAAAACTGCATAATTCAACTCCAAACATTTTTCTCTGAGAGATTCAAACCAAATCAGAGGGTCTTGTTCCACCTGCTGTCAGCCCTGCCCCATCCCCACACTCAGTAAATCTCATTTAGAAGACATCTTTCTCTGTCCCCCTCTGTCCTGTGTGTTTCTTTTCCGTCTCTCTTTGAATTCAGTCCAGCGTGGCCCTAAATTCAGTTGGCTAACAAATATGGACAGGTGGGTTTTAATGCTCCTGGATATCGCTGAGTGAACTGAGTGTAGTGCTTGGTGTCTGAATCTGTTCATGTTGATACTACACGATATATGTTCTGATGGGTGCTAAGGTTCTTCTCTGTGCTCCTTCACAGCCTCACAGTGTGATGGCTTCACTGACTTCACTGACTGGAGTGGCAGTCTGGAAATGAGATAAGGACGTCTGATTCATAGAATCTGACAGGAAATCTATACTCTCCAATGTTTATAATCCTGCCATTACTACACAGCCCAATGAAAGAACAATAATCCAATCATTCAGTCCATATTTACCTGAGGCAGATTCTCGCTCTTAGAGCAAAGTGCATTGTGCTGTGACAGAGGGAGGCTGTAAAACAGCTGATAGGCCTGTGTTTTTTATGCAGAGGAGAGTGGCCAGTGAAGCAGCTCTGGCCTCTGGGGACACGTGTGTCCACACACCTCAGTGTGCTCTGTGGGTAAGTGCCATCCATTACTCATCATTATCTCAGTTGTGATTTAGAAAGAACTTTAAAAAACTTATCACATCCTAATGCATATAGCTATATACATACAATACTATACTATTGCTGCAAACTTAGAGATGAGATTGAAATAAGAATTGGGTCTTCTTGTGCTGTGTTTCTGTTTGGAATTGATTGAGGGGCCTAAGATTCAACACTGAACAGCTCTTCTATCGTCAGTTCCATGATGGGCTCCACATAAGCAGGCATAGAGGAATACTGTGGCACTTATCATAGAGTCTTTCATGGACAGTACGCGCTGCACCTCATTGTGTACGAGGGGGGAGGTTTATCTTATTTGGAAAAGTGAAGGGGGCCTGCCCTTATCTGTCAATAAACAGTAATTAGATTTTGTGGCCGATAGCGTCGATTGGTTTCTAATCTAGCTGTCGCCCTAGACGTGTGTAATTAAAATCCCAATTGATAAAGGGGCAAAACCCGCCCACACCAGCACTTTAACAGAGCAAACCCGACCCCTTCAAAACACAAACAAGACAGAGATATGAGAGAAGGCCTACGGAGAAAACTGCACTTGGTATTGATCAGCTCTATCTGCCTTCCTATCTATGCCCTTTTCCCCCACAATGAAGAGGCTAGTACAAAGGTTTCTGACGCCAACTTCAGAGAAAATCCTCATCTTTGGATTTAATCTTCACTAACATGTATGTAACAAATAATTATGTAAACATCTTAAGGATGATTATAACTACTATGTTGGATCAACAATGGCTCGATAATTCAGAAAAGGCATTCCTTGGTCCCATCTAAGTGCTAAGATTTACTAATGCCCTGAGTTCTCATACTGTCTCTGATCAGTTCTTCAAATTATTAATTAAACAGATAAATGTGGCCACAGAATCAAATGTGTTCATTCAAACAAATACAAACAGAATGGGCAGAAAAATAAATGCCTTGTGTAAAATGTGATCGAAGGAGAGTGCAGTATCGGGTCAGCAGGTGAAGAGGCATCCCTCTCATTAAGCTTACAGCAACTGCTTCATCCTGACCCAAGCCTCGCAGTGGTACCATGATGGCATGAGCGACACATAATCCCTCACCTACAGCCACATTAGTGTGTGCTTGTCTGCAGCACTCTTTAAGCTGACCTTTGTGTGTGTGACACCTCTCACTTGCCCTTTGCCACACTCACACACTGTGACAAACCTCTGCACTGTTCCATCTGCACAAGACTGACTTTGTCATTACTGATATCATCCTGAAGAAGTGAATATTACAAAGACATGGACAGTCTGATCTGTGCCAAAGCTTCATATGAGTCTAAGTGGGAGGTTAGATGTAAAAAATAAAATATGTATAGAGTACCATTCAAAAGTTTGTAAACACTATTTATGTATTGGCTTATGTTTTAAACAAAAAAGGTTTTCATTTAATTTAATTTAATTTCTTTAATTACTGCTTTGCACTTTTGGTATTTTCTCAATGAACTTCATGATGTAGTCACAGAAATGGTTTTCACTTCACATACTGAACACCATTTCAATGCCAAGAATAAAGGGTCCCAATTTTGAAGAATTTTAAATATAAAACACATTTAGAGTTATTTCAGCCTTTTTTATTTTCGACATAATTCCATGTGTTCATTCATATTTTAATGCCTTCAATGAAAACCATATAATGTCAATGTGCTCATAAGTTTACATACCCTTCTTCTTTTGGCCATTTTTCATAGAATATGAAAGATAACACAAAAATCATGATTAGTGGTTGTGCAAACTAAGCCATTTATTGCCAAATAACTGAGTTTGCTCTTTTGAAATCATAATGAAACAGAAACTACCCAAATGTCCCTGATCTAATGTTTACATGACCTTCAACAACTGCCAGGAAAATTGTTCAAGAGCAAAGAAAAACTCACTTCAGCTGAAATACAGGACTCTCTGACAGAACTTATGTTTGTTTCATGATGGACAATATGTAAACTTTTGATCAGGGATATTTTTGACTAGTTTCTAGTTGAAAAGCGTAAACAATATTGACAATAAATGGCTTCACACAACCACTAACCATGAGTGAAATAAAGTTTTTTGTGTTATCATTCATATTCTATGAAATGCAGGGTAAGTTTCCATACCCTGACATTCTGCCAGGGGGTGTAAACCTTTGAGCACAGCTGTATATAGACCTTTCTCAGTCATGTGACTTGGAATGGAATGCCGGCCTGTTGGTTGGCATTCCGCTGATTTTCTCCACCTGTTGCATGTTATTAGCTGTTCTTTACAATGGTGTTACTGGTCTTGATGCTCTCCAAGACGGTTCAGCACTTGAGTGGTCAGGTCAGACAACAATATCTGAACAAATGGTCGTTTGTCGGAGCTCAGGACCCGTCATGTGACTTTTGCTGCCCACCAATGTTCAGAGCATAGAGATATACAATGTTTTGATTTGAATTTCTTGTAGCAACAAATTGTTGCAACATAAGTTCCGCTGCTAATGATGTCAGCTGAGAAAGGTCTATACAGTAAGAGAACTATGTACAATGTAAGCCAAGATGCGTGTAGCTCATACATAGAAGATGTAAATATTACAGACAGGTAAAGTGGGAAACCTGAGAATGTATATTTATATCAATATGCAGGCTTAAAAAAAAGAGAGACCGGAGGACAGTGTAGGTTAACAGTCTATAGAAAAATGTTCAGATTGAACTCATCGTTTAACCCCTTGGGAGCCAAAGTCTGTAGTTTACAGAGAGAGCTGTAGTTTATAGAGCTACATGCATCTTGGCTTACATTGTACATAGTTCTCTTAGACCTTTCTCAGCTGACATCATCAGCTAGCGGAACTTATGTTGCAACAATGGGTTGCTGCAAGCAATTCAAATCAAAACATGCTATATCTCTATGCTCTGACCAATCAGTCTCTTGTGGGCAGCAAAAGTCACATGACGGGTCCTGAGCTCCGACAAACGAGCATTTGTTCAGATATCGTTGTCTGACCTGACCACTCAACCGTCTTGGAGCAAGACCGGTAACGCCATTGTAAAGAACAGCAAATAACATGCAGCAGATGGAGCAAATCAGCGGAATGCCAACCAACAAGCCGGCATTCCATTCCAAGTCACATGACCGAGAAAGGTCTATATATTGTGTTGTTTGCATTCATAATTATGAATTATTGCGGATGGGTGTGTAGACGTTTTCCTCCACCTGCATCTGAATTGTTTAAAAAAAACTTTTTTTTGAACTTCTATGTATGTAACTGGTTGTTGCCAGGCCGTCACTGGCCACTCCTATTTAAGATGGCTTGGCACCACCTCACAGCCATTTGCCTGAGGAAGGCCCAGTTGCCGAAACGTTGCACTTTTGTAAATAAATTCACTCACGTTTTGCAAGCTTTACAGTGTGCGGGAGATTCCTTTGTTTTCAATTTCTTGTAGCAACCCATTTTTGCAACAAAAGTTCCGCTAGCCGATGATGTCAGCTGAGAAAGGTCTATAGAGAAGCACAATATGGATGTACTTGTGACTGTGGTCTTTTAATGAGTTTTTTTTCATCCAACTTCCTTCGAGTAAAGTGCAAGTTAAGATAAATTCCTGTCTAACTTATGATGACCATTCCAACACTGCAGATGTAACTATACCCTTGAAAAGTTGGAAGGAAGGCTGGTGGATATATAGAACCTTGTCATGTAATGTGAGATTCTTCTTAAGAATGACTTCTCTCTTGATAATAAGAGCAGCTCCCCCCGTGGTGCAACAACAGTGGAGTGACCTTGTTAGCAGGTGCCATGTGTCGCAGTGGGTGGGCCCCACAGGGAAAGGAAGGGGTGAATAGATCATCTCCCTGCCTGCCTGGTGTCCATGCCCTGGCCCGCTGCTCTCACCATAGAGAGCCTGGTACAGCTCCTAGCACTGGAGAACATGACTTCAATTAATCTGTGGAATCTCAGTGGCATCAGGACACACAGTCGTCTTAGGAAAATGAAGTTAGTTGTGCCAGACCTTAAATAAACAGGATTTTGAATGAACAAATTGAATAGACTGCATTGTCTTTGGAAAGAGATAAGAACAACATCACTAAAGAGCTCTAGAGAGAAATGGCAGCGAGTTAAGCTTGGCGCAGATGAGAGCGATTGAGATGCCTCATTTTCCCCTGTGATTAAAAATGTATGTTGCCACACGCAGCCTTTGGTGTGGAAGTCTCCTGGCAAAGGAGCTGGTTAATATTCCGGCCCATGTCTGCCTAATGTCTTAAAGTGATAAATAGGAGGGGGTGGCAGGCGTTTGATTGTTCTTCACAGCAGCGCAGGGGGTGTAAGGTGGTGGAATCCTCTCAGAGCTCCTCATTCATTCACTCTCACACGCCACATCATTAATTGGGCCTGTCAACATGACTCCTCTGTACCCAGGGCCAGTGGCAGCGAGCATGGTGGATGAGCTTTTTAAGACACTTCAAAAGAGTCCTTGCCTCATGAAAGGCATTCAAATTACATGAAATTGCATTTATGTCAAGCTTTGCAGCCATATTCATACAATACACTGGCATAATGTCTTGTTTCTTGCCCTGCATATCTGTGTGACTATGAAATCACTCCCTGGGGAGCAAAATCACTGTGTAAAGGGTTGGTACCAGAATCATTAGAGCAGAGACCTAATAAATATCAGCATTTAGTGATACTATGGTATAATATACCATAGTTACCATGCTGAGAATATATATATATATATATATATAGAATAGACAGTGTGAAGATAAGGCATACACCTTTCCTTTGGACAGTTACCTCTGCTCTGTAAAAGTATAGCTATACATCTATACGGGACAAGGTGATCTCAGCCTCCAAAACTTTGTGCTTTTTACTGATGAAGTAGGAAGGTGATAGCAGGTGATGTCCAGATTTGGTTCATGATGTCAAGCATGTGATCCTTGAGTATTTATAACCATTAGAGGCTGTATGTCATGAAGTACAGCAGGCTCTTTTTCTGGGTGGCCATTGGCCTACTTCACTCCCTGTCCCAGAGTTTTCCAAGCACAGATGGATGACCTGATACTGCAGGCAGATTGATCAGACAGTATCAGAGCTGTTTAAACTGCTTGGATAGGAGTTATTATGTAAGGTCAGTGTTATGAGGATGTAGGTGATGTTAGCAAATTAATAATTATGGTTTAGCAATAAGTGATTTTGGATTTCGATTCGATACCATGTAATACTCAGGCTTGTACTACCATGCTTGGTTCTGGTACCGGTATCGTAAACAAAGTATCGAAAATATTTGAACGGTACCCAGCCCTAGTTGTAATAAGTGTGATTTGAAAAGTTTCCAGTGAGGAGTAAACTCTATGACTATCACAGATTTACTGTATGCTGCTCTTACTCTGCCACTTTGTGTGTTTTAATTTGATTTAAGCTCCAACTTACTTTTATGTTTTCCACTATCTTTGCAATCATTCCCTCATTCACCTCCCATTACATTGTCTTTCTCTGGTGTTGTAGCAGTGCTTTCTGTTATGGCAGTGGGAAGGCTACCCGCAGCGGGAGAGATCCTAATTAACAGCCTATTCATTTGTGTGGAGCACGGGGCTCCTGCTTTCTGAGCACTTGTTTTATGGTGGCGCTAGGGAGTCCTGTCCAGGGATTTGGAGGGGGATAATTGCCTTTGCCGCAGGCTGCAGTAATCTGGTCGGCTAATTCATTATTTTAATAAGTTAGCTTCTCCTCGGGGGTGTGCTAGCTGCGCTGTGCCTCAAACCTTGGTGGTGCACCTCGTTATTGTGCCGCTCTTTTACACTGCCGCCCGCACGGGGTTAATAACTGTTATTAGCCTCTCTCCTCAGCCTGCAATTTCTCCTTTAACTGGGGCGATTCAAACGAAACCTTTGCGAGTGTCTAATAATCAACCTCTCTGAAACTGGGGGTAATCCCTATGAAGGCTGTGTATGGTAAAGAGGGGTAATGGATGCAATCGCCCTACTGCCTTTGCCTTCACTCTGTTCATTATGGCCGTGATGTTGTTGTTTTTCATGCGGCTGTTGTTTTTACTCAATTTCTCTAAAATCATTTGAGGGAAGGAATATTTGCCTTGAGCCATGCAAATGGATCAGATTTATACATACAAATAAGATGATCATTAGGTTTGCGTAACTAATGGCTTCATTTAGGCCATAATCTTCCATCTCTGTAATAGGCTGCAGTCAGTCCTGTGTGTGTCAGTGTGTGTGTGTGGAGCCAGCTTTAATGACTCCACTAGACTCAGACAGTTTGTGCTTTGGCTGATTAAAAGCATGTCTTTTCAACAGGAAGGAAATCAAGATCCATGGATGGAAATATTTGAAAAATCCAATATTGTAGATGGTGACAGCTAAATCTATCATAGAAGCTACTAACCAAAGTAGGTAAATGGTTTTAATGTAGACATTTTGGATTTCTTAATTCACTTGATGAAGAAAGGAAATATCCCTTCACTGGATTCATCTGGAGATCAAATTCTAGTGTAGTTCAGTGGTGAGAGCTGCTGGGCCTAAAGAAGCCAACTCACCTGCCTCTTCTTTGTTCACAATGAATCACAAAGCCCCATTTTCTACTATGCTATCTGATCTAAAGGCTAGATTACATTTTTTCATAATCGAGTCTTCCTGGTTAATTTCAAATTATATCTGTTTAAAGTAACAATAAACTTTCATATGTTATTTTGGCAGTTGACTTTAAATTCAGTAAATCTGCGATAACACGACTGAGGGTCTGAAAGGAAATGGATAGTAGAGCTTAAATGTTTGTACCTGTTCTGTAGCCAGTCATATGACTGAAGCACATCAGGTGATTTCACAGCAACAAGCTCTGAAATCACCTGATGTATTGTGCAATGTTTGCTTAGGAGGGTGATAGTCCTGAAATGGCCTGTGCACTCATTTAGCATTTTTATCTACATCTAAAAGTTCAAGCAGCATTAGCCGCAGTCCCCTGTGCACTCGGCAGTAGCAGTTGTGCTTCATAAAGTAAGCGCATGATAGTAAATGACCTGGTTCACTATTAACTATTAGCTACTTAATGTCCTCCCTGGCCTGCACATGTGCAGCTCTGGCTGCATAGGCCTGTGGGGCTGCCCCAGGCTGGTTCAGCACCATGGCACTCAGCCATCTGCTCCACCAGTGGCTCTAGTCCCACGCCACACTGTCGGCCGCAGTCGGGACAGTATAGGCCCCTCTCCCGGACACGCAGGTGTTTACTGCAGCTTCATACATATGGATAGCTCACTATAGCACATGTGGAGCTCATGAAGGCTCTGCTCTGTGGACAGTATGGCTAAATGCTGTTTGTGCATTGGGAGGAGGTTCTTATCGATTTTCTTTTCATGGATGTATTTCATTTGACACTCGTGTGTGAGGGAGTATTGATCAGTGATATCAGCTGATGTTTTGTGAAGAACTGCTGGGGTGGCACAGCTCAGCACTGCGGTTCAGCCCACCTTAACGCAGCTCCACTTAGCATGACTGGTTTCTAATGAGTGGTCCCCCTCTCATCACATAATCCTGAGTCCCTCCCTCCCACATTCATCAATTCTCATTAGGGAAAACCATCATGTGGAATACCAACTTTTAGCCAATATTCATCACTGTCAGCCCCTCATCCATAGCAGCACCATGACAGACGCAGGATCTGCGAGTGCCTAAGTAGCACTGACTTAGCTCTTTTATTCTCTAATCTCACCCTTGGTGCATGCACAGCCAAAGCAACTCACTGCAGTGCATACAGCTTGACAGCAATTACTTTATGCAAAAGGAGTGGAGGAGTTCAGTGAGAGGCATGAGTGAGAATAAGCTTCACCTGAATCCTTTTGGCTGGGTATGGCATTTCAATGGAGCGTCCCACATCCCCTGGGCCTATGGGCTGTTGGCACAGAAGAGTGAGTCAGTGGCAACAGAACGTTGTACTAGGGTTGCATGATATAAGAAAGTGCAATATTAAGCAATAACTTCACCTTTGAAATCTAAAAAACACCAACAACTGGAAAATATGTCCATTTTGCCTTCTCCCCAAAGAGAAAATGATAATTTTTTACCAAAATGTCAGCAGCAGCAACATGAACTCCATCACTGCATCTTCCTTTATGAGATTCTACGTCACACTCGTTGGCTGCTGCGTGTCCCCTTTGCAAAAATAGCATGCAAGTCTATCTGATAACTGTTCGTCGGTCGATACATCTATTTCTATTCCAGCCACTCTTTGTTCATCCACTCCTTTGAATACGACAGCTTGCAAAACCAAGTCGCCGTGTCAGCTAATAGCATATCTAGCATCAGACATCCATGCATAGCTAGACAGTTTCTCAGCAGTCAGTGCGCATATCTGGGCCCAAACTGCCACCTGCCAGGTGGATCACGAGAGGGCCAGTGGGCTGTATCTGCAGAGAGAAGAAGATCAAACCCAAACAACAGGTGGCTGACTCTGACTGACCTCCTTCATAGACTTTATGGACCAATTAACCAAAAGATGTGGCGTGATGTAAAGCTCTCATTTCTGTGTGGTCATTTGTAAACAGCCAAATATATAATTCATGTACAATGTGTAAATTACAGGTGAGTGATACAAGACATACATAAACAAGAAATTTATAATTTATTGGTTAGAATTCACAGTCACTGTCAATGAAAGCTTGCTTCAACATAAACCACTACTACACTGCTGATCATCCTTCATTTTACCTTTTTGCTGTCAATGGGGGACTGTAGCCTTTTTAAACATCTCATTGTAATTTGGTGCATTTCATGTTAAATCTTTAACTTAAATTTGGAGTCACATAAACATTCCAAATCATTCATCTTGTGTTTGATGAGGAAATACGCCTTGTATCCAGAATGTTTCCTCAGGCACCAGAGAACTACAGTACCTTAACTTTCAGAAGTAGACTGGAGACAACCTGTACAGGGTCCCACTCTACCTGGAAAATTACCTAGCTTTTTGCAAGTCATGGAAAACACAGAATTACAGAAAAGTCAAATGTCCCGGAAAAACATTTTTGTCCTTGAAAATATGTCTTCTCCCTTTGCTTAATACATGTAAGCAATGCTCCCTCAGCAGACTAAAGACTAGCTCATTCTGCTCCAGAACACAGGAAAAAGTATCCTCCATTTCAAAATGTTCCCCGAACCCCCCATTTTACCATGTTCCCAAGAAAACGTATGCTTTACCCGGCTAAGCTTGAATCTCTTCAGACCAAAAAGCTACAGGCTTTAGCCATTATTAGATTGCATCTACAGGGGGCGCTGGTGAGTGAGGAGGCCAGAGAGGACCGTGCAATACCTAATCACAATGTTTTATGTATTTTTGCACTTTTAAATGTCATGGGAAATCCTGGAAAATAATTTCAAGAGTGGGAACCCTGCTGTATCAGTCCATGCCAAATAGTTTTAACAAACCGTGCAGACTGCCTCTCTGTGGAAAGAATGATGATGTCTGTGAGGTCATCATAAAGGACTAATCACAGACTGATCTTGCCTGGAAAAATCACTGTTGCATCAACTCAATTTCTAGGGTGACGAAAACCCCAGCAAACAGGAAGCAGAGTACACCAATCAGCGAAGGGGGGGCGTGTGTTGTTGTTGCAGTGTTATTAGCAGCTCCACGTTGATATTTATCCATAGAAAATGCAGCAATTTTACAGTTAGCACACTTTATCCTACACAGTTCAGCATGGAGCACCTGGATAGAACTACAACACAGTCTGTGAGCCACCATGAAGGGCCAAGAGAAAAACTAGAGAAAAGAAGCTGCTAAAAGAAGAACTATGAACGTAACCTTAAAAGATCAGAGCCTCAGTCTGTTGATGCCATGTTAGTATCAGAGCAGCTCGCTTTGGCCTGAGACAGAGGATGGTCTCATAATGCACCCTGTTTGGCCCTGATCTGGCACGGTTACAGTTAAACAAGGGTAGATGGGCAGTGGACAAGAGGCTTGAGTCAGATTCTAATTTCATGACTTAATGCTACTCTTCAAAATGATCATCCAGTAATGTCATAAACAATTTCTGTAACTCCCTTTACTTATTCAGGAGGACCTCTTTCTGGACGCTATGGCCTGACCTACAAGGAACTCCCTTCTTGTGGCATGAAACGGTAGGCTACAATATTATATCATGCTGCCACAGAGACAAATACTTAGTAAGCCGCACAAAGATCAGGCTGGACTGGTCTCATCGCGGGCTAAAAGCTGCGGCCCATTTCTGTGTCTGTCTCTCTGTCCCAGGACTCAGCGGTCATTAATCTTCCACACAGGTGCTGAGGACTTCTGACCCTCTGCTCCACTTCCTCCATTAGCACCATGACAGCTCAACGGGAAGGTTCATATACTGTATCACCATATTTCCTGCCCTCTCCTTCCAGGACAACCACCTCGGTTACCAAATTAAAGATGCATAGTGCCCCTTTAAAGACTCAATAAATGGGCTAGGAATTAAATAGTGAAAAATTATGATCCTTCTGACTCAAACCTTCAGAAGATTGGAAAGTTTGGAGTCTGTAGGAGCTACTGAAGTGGAGATTTGGTAGCAACAATGTGAGAAAAATGCATTTTTGCCATTGAAGTTGCAATTTAGTGCTATGGAAAAACGCTGAATCAGAGCAATAATTACACTCACAAAGATTAGTGTTTCCAGGTGAAAGCTAGTTTTCTCTCTTACCATAATATGTTAAGAGAGCAAACTAGCTTTCAAACTAGGCCACAACCAAAAAAAAAATAAAATAAAGAGTTACTCATTCAGCTCCACTTCCTCCATTAGCACCATGACAGCTCAACGGGAAGGTTCATATACTGTATCACCATATTTCCTGCCCTCTCCTTCCAGGACAACCACCTCGGTTACCAAATTAAAGATGCATAGTGC